>CM076584.1:1427472707-1427538264 GCA_034641835.2 Pinus albicaulis
AAATCTCTAAAACTCTGGTATCGCACTTTCTCTTTGTCTTGCCTGTGGTCCCGCACCTATGGTTCATGACTCCTGTGTAACTCAATGCACTTTCTCTGTGTTAAGGGTGCTGACCCCTGTAAATAATTAAAAAGGCGCGAGTAAACTCAAAAGGCGCACTTTCAGTAATTTCTAGAAGCCTCTGGAAGGAATCTTGCGGTGGCAGAACTGCTCTTTTGAGGTTCATGTATCCCTTGCCTTAGGGAGCTAACCCCATAATGTGAGGAACTTATCCCTTTGAAGGAGGACTTTATCCCTTCATAATTGGAACTATAACCTCCTCTTTTGCACTATAAAAAGAGGCCTTGGGTAGCCTCAAGGGGAGTTGAAGCTTTATAATTGTTTGAGGTAAAGTTCTATTGGGATTCAGACTCATTTAACTGAGATTTTGTGAGGAAAGATCACATACCTCTATCTGTCTCAGTTGGAAGAGTGCGAGGCTTGTCAGAGTAGAGGAGATTCCTGCATCGGACCCTAGGAAGGCCTGTTCAACATCAAAGCTAAGGTTGTAAGGTTTTCCTTCATTCGAAGTTAATACAAATGAATTCATTTTTCTCAATAAGTTGTTAATTAATTGTTTATTTCATGGATTCCTTGATCACCATGATAGGCATGATTTATAATATTTACTATACAGGTGCTATTTAATGTTTGATTGTTTGTGACTACAGGTCTTTAAAGATAACTCCTTCAAGTGATCGAGGGACAGCTACTTCGAACAAGCATTGGATCTATGGTAAGACCTTAACACCTTGTTGTGACCAGCAACAACCCCCCTTTTATTTAATATTAGTAATAATACTAAATAAATGGGGACCCTTAGTTAAAAATCCAAAAAAATCAATTAGGATTTGTTTTCCTTTTCAAATAAAACTTTCTATCATAAACTTAGGGAAATCCCTTAGAAGAAACCTTAAGAAACACTTAAGTTTATGATAGATTACAATAAAATTGTTCTTTAAGCGAAATAGCGCATCCATCGCAAATGCTAGATATCTTTTGTAAAACTAAAACTGCGCTTTTGCGATATTGCGATAACGCGATTCCAAAAAACCTATACAATAACATATTGGTCGCAGATCGCATAGCGCAGAAAAAAGAAATGTTAAACGAATACTTTTTGCGCTATTTACAATTTTGCGCTTTTGCGATATTTGCGATGTGCGCTTTTGCGCTATTTGCAATTTGCGCTTTTGCGCTATTTGCAAAATTGCGATGGTTACATTTTGCGATATTGCGCAGCAAATCGCAGATCGCAATGTCGCAGATTCATAAAAACGCGTTGTTCAAAGAAAATCTTCCCATAAATCAATATCTGTTTTGCGCTTTAATGATTGGATTAAATGAATGGATTGTCAATTAATGGTAAATGAGATTTTGTTTTGATCGTAAGTCGTTTCACGTTAAATTAATATATTTCATCTGCCTTTGCATTTAAAACAATCTCATCACCTTTCTCATGCCATTACTCTCATTTAACTCGTAAAACGCAGGCACGAAGGAGAAAATGTCTATACAAAGCGTTCACAGAACATTATGGGTAAGAAAGAGAAGATTTCGAATTCTGAAAACAGAGAAATGGCTTCACTGTATACAGACACTGCTTGCAATAAGGATGCCGGTATATCCACCTGGGAAGGAATGTATAATTTGCTCGAAGAAGAAAATCCTGTGGTGATGAAAGTTGTGGCTACAGCAAGTTCCAATAATACATCCGAGGCAACCCTTAAAGAACTGGCTTGTTCATTTCTGCATAGGATAGCGGCAAGGCCGAGGATTCTTCCGTATACAGACATGGTGAAATGGGTGTTGGGCAGCACCGATATTTCAGACAGGAAATTTAGAACTCCAACTCAAGAGCTAATCGGGTCGTTCACTACGGAAGATTTAAGGCTGATGTATCAGTTGCCAGAACCTCAGGCGACTTATAATAAGCAATTTATGGAAGATTTTGCCAGAGAACATGCAAATTTGTCGGAATGCACACAGGAGTGGACCAAAAGAGATGAACCGTTGAAGAAAAACAAACACGGTATGTACAGTACTGGTTCACTTACCTCCCCTTATTGTTTTGCTGCTGCCATGTTATGTAGGCTTTTTGGAAAGCCTGACATAAATATGATCTTGCCTGAATGGCTCCCTTTGTTAAATGCTGCTGTTAATTCTACAATTGTAGATTGGGCCAAAATCTTATCTGATAATTTGACCACTGCCATTTTTCACTACCGGTCCAAACGAAGTGTTTCTCAGTGGATTTATCCGCCTTTTTATTTATCTTCTTATGTCATGGACGCTATCTGTTTTGTCTCTAAATTCCCTGTGATGGGTTGGCAATGGACAATCCACGATCCTTTGCCTATTCATGTGTACCATAAGGAACTATGGGAGTCTAATTTTGTCCCCCACTTTTACCAAATTTTCCATGGTATAATGCTGCCATTGTACAGAACATTGCATAATAAGGATGCCCCAAGGTTATCCCTAGAAACAGAGGTCGACATTCTCCCCGTCGCGAGATGGTTTGGAGAAGAATTTTTCACTTATGTTAGGGTTTTTGGAAGTTCTGCTTCCCCCCATTTTTTACCCCTATATGTTCCGGATAGACTTGTTGCTCGGGAGATTGCTTATCAGACCTGTGGCCAAGGAGGTTTAACAAAGGAATTAAAAGAGAAGAAGAAAGACATTTGGCCACAATTTCCCATAAACTGTGGAACATTTTCACTGTTTGATGTTGGTCATGCATTCAAATAGGTAAGCAACATTACATGCTTACAACTGTTCAAATTTTCGAGAAGGTTATTTGACCCAAATGATATTGTTAAGAATTTTACCAATGCAATCAGAGTAAGGAAATTTTTCGGGGAACAGGATCCTTTTGATGATATGTTCCAAACAAAAGGTTCATTTAAAGAGGTTTTGAATTCAGCTCAAATGCAGTTATCTCCAGAGGAATTCCAGGAATTTAAACTTTACAGAGAGAGAAGACTAACTACTATTCCATTGGAAAATCTACGCTTGGAACCCATAAGGGAACAAACTCCTAGCGTTAGTCTTAACGGCAGTTCGAGTACAGATAAATCTAAGTCAAAATCTGAAAAAGAGACTTCTGAACATTCCAATAAGTCTAACGAAGAGCAAGATAAAAATAAAGAATCAGTGAAAGATACTGCTCAATCGAAAGATCTTTCACAACAGCAAATTTTGACTTCTCAACAGACAAATCCTCCTCCTACCAATGTACAGCAACAGTCAGTCACCATTGAATTAGACAAAGAATGGGAAAGCTTTAATCAATTGATTAATGTAGAAGGACAGAATGTACAAACCCCTGTACAAACAACCAAAGTTTTGAGCACAGGAATAAGTAGCACAGTCACAGTAACTGAGCACATACCTATCACACCCTCCTCTAAAATTGTACTTAATGTAGAGGACATTCCTCCTCTAAATGTATTCTACAACCCAAAATACAAAGCAGTAGTGAAGAAACAGAGAAAAAAGAGAAAGTTAGAAGGTGCAATTGCTACTGAAGCAGAACAACTAGATGTCTTGTGGAAGGATCCTGCCACAGAGCCTACTGAGAATCTTACTAAGTTATCTCAAATGACAGGGGATTATGCTTCTGCAACTATTGATAAATAATTTGAGATACAACTCTTGTTAAATGAAAAAGAAGAACAGATAAAAGTTCTACAACAGCAATTGCAACAGGTACAGTCCAATAATGAAGCGCAATTGAAACTTGAAGAGCTACAACAACAAATTCAAGAAATGCAAATTGGACATCAAAAAAGTTTGGCTGATAAAGAAAAACAAATACAGATTATCCAAGATCAGCACAAAGATGATCCTAAGCTTCCAGAGTTTATTTCAGAAACTATCTCTTTAAACAATCAACTACTGCAACAAGAAGAAGTTTTATGCCAAAAGATCTTGCAATGGAATTATTTTTGCCAAGAGAGTGATAAAATCACGAATCATGTCGTAGATTTACGAAATGATTATGATTTAATTAATGAAAAGATCAATGATTATTTGGTATGGAAAAAAACAGAAGAAGGAAGAAAAGTTGGTGCGCCAATTATTAATGAAAACCATAAAGAAATACTTTTCAATAACTGGGATGCACAAATCAGAAGGGCAGAGGAGGCGGCTACAGCAGCAAACAGTCTTACTGATTGTGTAAATGATAATTTGCACAAAGCTAATTTGATTTTAGAAACTGTTCCAGGATATCTCCCACAAGCACATCAACTGCAAACAGAATGGAGGCAAAAGGCAGAAGAAAGAGCAAAATCAATCCAAGGGCTGACAAGATTAAATTGGGACTCTTACTGGACATACTTAGTGAAACCACACAGTCAGCACAGTGCGCTTAATTGTATCATCAATTCTACTGAGAAGATTGCACCTACACTTGCTAGCTCTGTCTTTTCAGGACAGTTGAATTCTGAAGTCGGTCAGCCACATCTTCTCAAAACTATGCTAGATGCCTGCAAGTTTAAAGATCAAGTTCATAAATAGTTAGTTAATAGTCTTTATTTTTAGATTTAGTTTTAATTTTACTGTATTTTTGCCTAGGAAAAGGACGGTCATTTAAACCAAATCCTTAATTTTTGTAATAGACTATTTTTAGATTTAGCTAAGTAGTATTTAAACCCTTCTCATGCATTTAGAGAAGGGTCATGGATTATTATATTTTTGACTTGGAGATTACATTTCTGTACTCCACTGACTTTTATATTTTATAAAGGATCACATCTGGCGATTTTATGCGGAATTATCTTTAAAAGTGTTGCATTTCTGTACCTTGGATTTGATTTTGCATCAGAATTACTGGATTAGAGTATCAGATTTCATTTGAAAGCTTTCAAGATGAATAAGGTATTTCTATCTGTTCACTGTTGATTTCTTTTGTCTTATGATATTCTCTTTAAAATTTTCTATCATTTATATATATTTGGTTTTCAAAACGTTTCTTTATATATCATTTCTGAGTATAATTGAAATGTTATCTTTCATAAGTATATATAGATGGTATACAATGATGAATGCAATATGCTAATATAACTCTGTTTAATTTCTTAAACATAGTCATCTTTATTTGTTACTGCACAATTTCAATTAAACTTTAATACATTTTTATGGTTATTGTTAAATTGGAATAATCTTAAGTTGTATTCACATATGATTGCCCGAGTTAGTGTTAGAATTTCTTTATCAGTATTTAGTTTAAATTAGATAGTTTTATTTCAGTCAATTTAGTCCCATTTTCACCCATCCAAATCAACCCATCACCAACCCATTAGTTATAAGGAAACTGGTCCTTTAAATCCAATCGGAGCCACCATACCAAACAGAAAAGGAGCTGTCCTAAGGTCTCGACCGGGTGGTTTTCCCCAATGTTTGAAGCAGAGATTTTCTAGGCTTCAACACACCTTTATAGTATTCTTTTGTAAATCGCATATGTCTAGAGAAAGATAGGTTTGTTTGGTTGTTTGTTGCTAGATTACCTTTTGGTACTAGGGAGATCGATCTTGTCTGCAAGACTGATTTATGTGGTCAACACTGATGTAGAAACTGAAGCACTTATAGGATGAATTGATACACATAGGGCCCATGTGTGCCGGTAGGACAACATCAACATCTACAAACACCCCCCCACTCTACTAACTGTAGGAAAGACAGGTCGTAAGAAGGAAAAAAAGAGCACAGATTTGGGAAGGAAAACATTCTTTGGAGATTTGATTTCAAAGGCAGAAAAGGAACATTCCACATCATAGAGAGATAATAGGAAGGTAGGACCACAGAAAGAAGCTACCATATCAAGGCCTAGACCATCGGTGTCTTCTGTGTCTAGACCTCACCATCCTTTGAATAGCATATCCACTCCTGATATTAAAACTCCAGATTCAAAACAGTAGTGGAATGGGTAAAGTTCCTGTAAAACAACAAAATGGAAACCAATGGCCATTAAAGGAGGTAAGGCATGTTCCAGATCTGAAGAAAAAATTGATTTCAACAAGGCAGTTAGGCGATGAAGGTTGTGTGACAACTTTCACAGATAAAACTTGGAAGGTCACCAAAGGAGCCCTGGTAATAGAAAAAGGTGAAAATATTGGTACATTGTATTTATCCAATGGTATTTATAACTCTCTTAATGCTTTAACTTCCAAAGGATCAGATGCAACATTATGGCATCATAGGCTCGGACACACAACTAAGAAGGGGATGAAGATTCTTCACCCAAGAAATTTGTTGCCGGGTTTGAAGAATGTTGATTTGGATTTCTGTGAGAATTGCATTTATGGAAAATAGAAGAGAGCCAGATTTCTCAGAGTTGGGAAAGAAAAGAAGAGAAAAAATATAGAGCTTGTGCAAATAAATGTATGGGGACCTACTTAGGTATCATCTCTCGGTGACTCTCGTTATTATGTTACTTTTATTGATGATGCAACTACAAATACTTGGATTTATTGTATTTAGAATAAATTTGATGTATTTGATACTTTCAAGAAATTGAAAGCTTTGGTTGAAATTGAGACAGGAAAGAAGTTGAAGTGTCTCAGATCAGATAATGGAGGTGAATATTCCAGAAAATATTTTGATAGGTAATGTTCAAAGCATGGAATTAGTAGAGAGAATATTGTTCCAAGAAAACCACAATAAAATGGTGTGTCAAAAATAATGAACAGAACAATCATGGAGTGTGCAAGGTGCATGAGATTGAATGCAGGATTTCCTTTACAATTTTGGGCATATGATGTAGATACTTTTGTTTATCTAATAAACAGAGGGCCTTCAAGTTCCTTGGATGGTGGTATTCCAGAGGAAACATGGACAGGTAAAAAGGTAAACTACTCCTTTTTAAAGCCTTTTGGTTGTGAGGCCTTTGTCCATATTAATAAAGAAAATAGAATAAAGCTTGAGGCAAAATCAAATAAATGTACCTTTATTGGATATGGTGTTAATGATTTTGGTTATCGCTTATATGATTATGAAAATCACAAAATCATTAGGAGTAGAGATGTAATATTCAATGAAAATGTATTGTATAAGAATCAGTTGCAGGAAAAGAAACAAGAAAAAGAAAACAAAGAATACATAGTTCTTGATGAGATCACAGAAAAGGTAAAGGTGCCTGAAAATAATAATAATCAAGAGCCACAACAACATCAACCACCACAACAGCAACAGGCACCTCAAACACCTGAAAGTGGTGTTAGAAGATCTACCAAGATAAGTAGACCCCCTGAACAATACTCTCCTTCATTATATTATTTATTGTTGACTGATTCTGGTGAACCTGAATGTTATGAAGAAGCAATGCAGGTTGAAAGTAGGAAGAAGTGGGAGCTAGCCATGGAAGAAAAGATGGACTCCTTAATGCATAACCAGACTTGGGACTTAGTCAGGTTGCCTGCAGGTAAAACTACATTGCAGAATAAATGGGTTTACAGGCTGAAGGAAGAATATGGAGGAAAACAGAGGTACAAAGCTAGACTTGTGGTGAAGGGGTTTGCACAAAAGAAAGGTATTGATTTTGATGAAATATTTTCTCCCGTTGTTAAGATGAATTCAATCAGAACTATCTTAAGTCTTGTAGCAGCGGAAGATTTACATCTTGAACAGTTAGATGTAAAGACAACATTTCTCCATGGAGATTTGGAGGAAGAGATATACATGCAGCAACCAGAAGGATATGAGGTCAAAGGGAAATAAAAATTGGTGTGCAGGTTAAAGAAGAGCTTGTATGGCTTAAAACATGCTCCAAGGTAGTGGTATCTAAAATTTGACAAGTTTATGTCTGAACAAGGTTATACTAGATGTCACTCTGATCATTGTGTTTATCTAAAAAGGCAAAATGATGGCAGCTATATTATATTGTTATTGTATGTAGATGACATGCTTGTTGCAGGGTCTAACATGTAGAAAATAAATGTGCTCAAAAGAAAATTGGCAAATTCATTTGCAATGAAGGATTTGGGAGCTGCAAAACAAATCCTTGGTATGAGGATAACTAGAGACAGGAAAAATCACAAATTAACACTATCTCAGAATGAGTACATAGAAAAGGTGTTGAAAAGATTTAATATGCAGAATGCAAAACCAGTTAGTACACCTTTTGCTAGCCATTTCAAACTTAGTAAGGAGATGTGCCCCAAGACCCAAGAAGAAATGGACTATATTTCTAAAGTTCCATATGCATCAGCAGTTGGAAGCTTAATGTATGCAATGGTTTGCACAAGGCCTGATATTGCACATGCAGTGGGAGTTGTAAGCAGGTACATGAATAATCCAAGAAAAGAACATTGGATGGCAGTAAAATGGATTCTCAGATATTTGAGAGGTACCACAAATCAAGCATTATTCTTTGGTGGTTCAAACATTGCTCTACAGGGATATGTTGATGCAGATATGGCAGGTGACAGAGATAACAGGAGGAGCACTATAGGATATGTATTTACTGTAGGTGGAACAACTGTCAGTTGGGTTTCAAAAATCCAGAGTGTTGTTGCACTTTCAACAACAGAAGTAGAGTATGTTGCTGCTATAGAGGCTAGTAAGGAAATGATTTGGTTACAAAGGTTTATGGATGAATTGGGTAAGAAGCATGATATGGGCACATTATACAGTGATAGCCAAAGTTCCATTCATCTTGCAAAGAACTCAGCATTTCATTCTAGGACTAAACACATACAGCTCAAGTACCATTTGATATGGTCAGTGTTGGAAGATGGACAGTTGAAGCTGGAAAAGATTCACTCTAGCTAGAGTCCTGCAAATATGCTAACAAAATTTGTAACCAGGGAGAAACTGAGATTATGCTCAGTTTCAATTGGTCTTCAATGATGACGATGAAGATGAGAAAAGGCTAGGTCCAAAGAGGAGTCATTGTCCAGCAAATGAAGCAGTGGTGGAGTTGCTACAATCAGTCTCCAAGTGGGATATTGTTGGGTGTGGAGCCTGATTATCTTGTTTGTTTTATATCACAGCATTGGACCCCTGTACCTTAATGGGGTAGTCGTAATTAAACGCTTCCTGGGGGGCCTCGAAGCTAAAAACAGATGTAAAATTTCCTTGTAAAAGTATAGTAATTTCTAGTCAATCTACGTTGTTCAATGAGTGGATGATCTGACGGTATAATTTATCTTTAGCTTAGAGTTTTTTTCCCTAGAAGGAAACCCCTCACTTGTATGAGGGCATTGTATTGCGACTGTGTATTGTATGTGTACTCTCATAGTGAGAAACATATAGGGAGACTGTGAGAGAGAACAGAGGATATTACAGCGGATCTGTTGTAGGTTGTGTCTCTTCATTTTGTTGGATAATAGAAAGGAAGGACTGGCTGTTCACAGTGGACGTAGCACAAACTCGGTGAACCACGTATATCTGTGTCTCTCTGGTTTTATGTGTTTCTTGTGTTTGTGTTTCCACATATACTTTATTTGTTCCATTGCTCTATAATATATAATTTTCTAACAAAAGACCATGCTACTATCCATGTCATGGGAAAATTGTCCGATCTTATGATTTTTGATCCTTTGTTGATCAAATATAAGGACCTGGGGAACCCCACAGTGACTGTCCATATTGACAATCATCCTATAACCAATACCTTAATTGATCTAGGGGCAGTTATTAACGTTATGACTAAAGACCTCTTCATCTCCCTAGGACTTCATGGACTTGGACCTACACCTACAGTGCTTTAACTAGTAGATAGGTCACGTGTTAAGCCCAAAGGAATGATTGAATACGTGGTTATCACTGTGGCCTCCTGGAACTATTGAGCTGACTTTCTCATTTTACAAACCAAATCCAATCTGGGGGGTCATCCTTTAATCTTGGGAAGACTGTGGTTAGCCACTGTAGATGCATATATCGGATGTAGGTCTGAATCTATGGTGATCTCAGATGGATAGGCCACTTAGAACCTGAACCTTTATCCCCCAGAAAAACCTCATATGGATTCGAATAGTCCCTGGTGGGACGAATTTGCACCTGAATCTGATCTTTCCTTATCTCTTCTCACACTTGGAAAAGCACAATACTTTAAGGATGAAATAGAGGACGATATTATTAATGGTTTTACTAGTAATTCACTCCTTGTTGCCTCCATTATAGATTTTGGAGAAGAAGATGAGGAAGATGATGTAATTATTAAACATTTGAAAACAACTCCACTTACTATCAGCAGTCTCGTTGAAATTGAACCTGGAAAATGTTTAAACATCAATCCTAACCTGACTACTGAAAAAACAGATTGTTGATATAGCTGTTACAGAAATACAAAAATGAATTTGTGTGGGACTATACCGATATAAAAGGAATCCATCCTACCCTATGCACTCACCACATTTACGTTAAAGAAGATTGCAAACCTGTTAGACAACCTCAGTGCCGAATGAACCCCGCACTTAAGGAGATAGTAAAATAAGAATTGCAGAAACTCCTTAATGCTAATTTCATCTACCCCATTTCTGACAGTTAGCGGGTGTCTCCGCTTGTCATAATTCCGAAGAAGAATGGAAAATAGAGGGTTTGTGTCAACTATAGCCAACTTAACAAGGCCACTCAAAAAGATCATTTTACCTGACCACTTATTGATCAGGCCTTGGACACTCTTTCTGGAAAAAAATTCTTTTCATTTCTAGATGGGTTTCGTGGCTATAATCAAATACAGATTGCTCCAAAATATCAAGACAAGACAACCTTTACTTGTTCATGGGGTACTTCTACATCCAGAGTCCTCCCCTTTGGTCTCTGCAATGCACTAGCAACTTTTCAAAGGGAAATATTAGGTATTTTTTCTAATCTTTTTAATGATTGTCTTGAAATATTTATGGATGATTGTAAAACCTATGGGGATGCCTTTGAGACAGCATTAGATAACTTGGATAAAGTGTTGGAACATTGTGAACAAACTAATGTTGCTCTGAGCACGGAAAAATGCCACATGATGATGACTGAGGGATTTGTGTTGGGAAATTTCATTTTAGTAGATGGAATCAAGGTAGATCCTGCAAAAATTTAGGTAATCTCAAAAATCCAAACCCCTAAGACTCCGAAAGAGGTATGTAGTTTTTTGGGACATGTAGGATACTATAGGAGGTTTAGAGAGAATTTTTCAAAGATTGCATCTCCTCTATTTTCACTACTGATGAAAGATGTGGAATTTTTGTGGACAGAAAAGTGTGAGCGGGACTTTTTAAAGTTGAAGAACTGTGTAGTTCAGCATCACCTATTTTACGAGGACCAAACTGGGAATTGTCGTTTCATATTGCTACAGACGCATATGACATGGTTGTGAGTGTTGTTTTGGGGACGCTAGAGGACAAGAAGCCTTATCCCATTTATTACAGTTGCAAGAACTTAAATCCAGCAAAAATTAACCACATTGTTACTGAGAAACAATTCCTAGCAGTAGTGCATGATATCAACAAATTCCGGCACTACATCACTGGGTACCAAGTATTTGTACACATTTACCATGCTGCAATTTGATTTTTAATGAAAAATCCTGTTACTAATGGTAGAGTTACATGACAGTTATTACTGTTACAAGAATTTGACATTACTATTTTAGATAAACATGGAAAAGATAATATAGTTGTTGATTTCATTTCTAGATTAACTATAAGTGATGACTGCACTGCTACTGAGGATTATTTTCCAGATGAGTACCTTTTTTCCATTTCTACTCACTCACCATGGTATGCAAATATAGCCAATTACCTTGCTATAGGAAAATTCCCACATCAATTGTCTTCCAAGTAAAGAAGGAGGATTATACAACAGAGTGCTACCTACTCCTAGATAGAAGGCAATCTCTATCACACCGGGCCAAATTTCCAGATTAGGCGATGTGTTAGAGAAGATGAGGTATTTGAGATCCTAAAGGCTTGTCATGAGGAACCTTGTGGAGGACACTTCGTTGACAAGAGGACAGAACATAAAGTACTCTCAACAGTGTACTACTGGCCAATATTCCAAGATGCCAAGAAGTTTGTGAAAGGATGTGATAGTTTCCAAAGGATGTGCCAGCCTCTAAAATTAGATGAGATGTCGTTACAGCCTCAGATAGTAATATAACCATTCGCGAAATGGGCCCTATACTTTGTGGCGCCAATTAATCCTTCATCACAACAAAAAACATACATATTGGTCTGCACCGAGTATGTCACAAAATGGGTCGAAGCAAGGGCACTAACTAGAGCAACAGAGCAGGTTTTTTCAGACTTCCTGTTTCAAGATATTTTTGTTCGCTTTGGGATACCGAGAGAGATAGTGATAGTTTGGGGTCCTCAGTTCACATCTCATTTGATCCAGAAGTTGGTTTAAAAGTAGGGGATCCATCACAGAATCACAACACCATATCATCCACAAGAAAATGGTCAAGTAGAAAACATCAATAAATTCATTGAGAGAATCTTAATAAAGACAATAGGTAGCCACCGAAGAAACTGGGCTGAGAAACTTCCAGAGGTACTGTGGGATTACACGACAACATGGAGGAATACTATAGCCTTCTCACCATATGAACTGGTGTATGGTAAGAATCCCTTATTCCCCATAGAATTTTAAATAAAGACATTAAGAATAGCATTGCAGGTTGATCTAGATTTAAGTACATCACAAACTCAAAGATTGAACCAACTTAGTGAGTTGGAAGAGAAACGGTTGGCTGCCATTCAACACAAAAAAATCATTTAGCAACAAAGAGCCAGATGACATGATGGTTTTATTAAGAAGAAAAATTTCCAGAAAGGATATTGGGTTCTTTTTTATGATTCAAGGTTCAAATATTTGAAAGGCAAGCTTTGAATAAGATGGCTAGGTCCTTACAAAGTGGATACGATCTTTGACAATGGGACTGTACAATTGGTCACCATTGACAGTGCTAGGATGTCGTTGCTAGTTAATGGGCACCATTTAAGGTTATAAAATCAACCCACTTCGAAGGAATCATTTTTCAACATTGTCGCAGACTTTGATCTTCATGTTACGACAACAGGGGAACATTCTCATGTGCAGCCTTAAAAGTTGAAATTCCAGTAAGTGCAACAATTGAAAACCACCTTTGTGGCAGCTATTACACCTACTTTAAAAAATAATAATAATAATAATAAAATAAAATAAAAATAAAAGAAAAACAAAAGTAAATCTAACTGTGAACACCTCTTTCTGGGGCGCAGTCAAACAACCAGTAACTATTGAAAACCACTCTTGTGGCGGTTGTTACACCCATGTTTTTCTTCCTGCAATATCATCTTCCCTTTCTAATATATGTCATAGGATGACAGTATTCATGTAATTTCCTTTTCTGTACCAATTTCTTCTAATTATTATGTTTTTTTTAAGATTAATTTAAAAGTTGTCTTGTTTGTTACACATGTAACAGCCGACAGCCATGAATACTGTTATTTGTGATTCATTCCATAAATAGCAATAACTGTGCTAGATAAACACAAAAACACGAGTGCTACAAGTAGGACGTCGTCAATTCAAGTCTTCCTCCATGTCACCTCAGGTATGTCATCAAAAAGGTAAATGATTGCCATTAATTATTTGATGATTAATCAGAAAAGTAATGATGCTCCTGTGATGACCATGGGCGACCGTCACCATTAAAGTGGGGGGGGGGGATATGACTTGAAATCATTGCAAAAAGGTTGTAATCATAAAGATCTATTAAATTCGCATGCACCTAATCAATAAGATAATTTCTAATGATGACCAAATCCGGTTGAGCATGTGTACGAAATCCCATTACTTTCCATAATAAGCCATTTATGAATATTAGTGTAAGGTACGATTCGGTAAATCCGTGAAAGTCATCACCTTCCATCAACCTCCTTGACTAAAACCTTGCATTCTCATTGTAAACTCGTCAATTGGGATAAGCAGAGGTGCCCAGCAACAACTAGTTCAAAGACACAATCATGTTACAGTAGGACTGAACAACAAAGAAGTAAACTCATAAACTTAGTGATATTACAGTGTTTCTGAACATTAAGAAGAAAATTAGAAACAAACAGCAGAGATGGGTGGAGTAGCCTTCAGGCATGAGTTGGATTCCAAGGATGCCCTATAGAATTTCCCAGAAGCTTACCATATATTCAGAGATGTTGGATGGGTTGAGTTTTTCCAGAAGCTTAAAGGCTCAGACAAGGCAGTGGAAATTGAATTTGCTCAGAACTTGAACAATAATCAAACCCGAGTAAGGGGCATGTAAGTGGAGGTGACTGAAGAGGTAATTCCTCAGGTAACTTAATTACCAGTAGAGGGGCGGAGTTGGTTTGACAGAAAAATCAATGACCCCTCCTTGAAAGAGGATTTCCTAGTAGGGGAAGAGAAAATGGAGAATAAAGGAAGAGGAATTGACAGATTGTCACTTCCTCGTCCTTGGGAATACGTTTCCCTGGGCTTGATCAAATATATCACTTGCGAGGGGATATCCATGATAGTGTTCAACTATCACTCTCCTATGCTTAACCACGTTCGGCACCAGCAAAGAATCAATCTTCCATTATATTTTCTAGGGAACATCAAGCATATGGTGGCAGCAGTGAAAACAGTAACATACCCGTAGGAATGCGTGACTAATCATGGAATCATTAAGCTAATCGTGTTGGATTCCCTAGGCCAACAAGGGAAAATTTCGGAAGAATTCAAGAGAAAAATACCAAGGACAAGCCGAGGGAAATACACCACAACTTCAGGATGAAGTTAACCAGAGGTGGAGACCCAAACTCAGCCTACTAGAGTTAGGATTTGGAAGAAGCCTATTGATGAACCAATTGGGGACAGAAGACAGAAACAAAGACTGAAGGTCAGCATACCTGCAGAATCGTTACCTACGGCTGAGAAGCAGACAGAAGTAGAAGTTTTAGAAGAAGAAGGACAACCTTCCTCATCAGGTAAGGATGAAACCAATGCCTTGTTTTTAGAAATTGAAAAACTAAGAAAGAAAAACGAGGATTGAAGTGGAAATTATCTGAGGAGAAGGAAATACCAATGTCCGTATGCATGACATGTTTTCGAGATTAACAGCAGCAGGATATAAGGCCCATAGAGAAAATATCAGCCCAATGGAAGTAGAAACAAAACAATAGGAGTTTGTTACACAAGAACTTGCTGATGATACTACTGTTACACAAGAACCAATAGTTAGCAGAGCCTCCTGTAATAATCGACCTAGAAGCCGACCCACAAGAACATGTAGATGCCACTCCTATTGTAGAAGAAACAGAAATGGACACAAAGGCGACTCTAGGTAAAAACAAAGGGGCTGACACAAAAGAACCCAACGAAAGGGTAGCTGTTACACAACAACCAATAGCAGAGGTGGAACAACCCCATGAAGCAGCCGTTGGTACACCTATTTTTGATGAAGGTATTGAATGTAGGAGAACACCGAATCCCATCTCGGGATGGAATTCTGAGAAACTCATGTTAATTTCTGAGTTAAAAAAATGGAAACAAGAAGCAATCTCCCTTCAGGATGGGATGATTTCGCTAAAGGAACATCGCAGAGAAATATACACTTTACATTAAAGATGGAAGGAAGCAGAGTTAAAGAAAGAGTGAGAGAATTACAAGAAGAAGGAAGCTTTGAAGAAATAAGAAGAGCAGTTTCTGCTGTTATAGGAGCAAATTCGAGACCTCACCGTAGATAAGCAGAAACTTCATGACCTCGCCCTCAACTTGATGGGTTGTAGGCGGCCTTCTCCATCCTATCCTATTTTTCTGTGGGAATGTTACTTCTTGTTTCAATCGAAAGCCATTATGGAGGACAGACCTTATTTATTTTCCTCCACTCATACATTTATGGATGTTTTCCCTGCCTCCAATTTTGATGATCAAAGTTTGTTGTGTGAATTATTTTTACACAACATTATTTGTGAACATGTAAGTATGGCGATGGTTGTGACAGTATTCTCTTATATGGGAGATCTTCAATTAAGGGCTTTTGTGTCCTTCATGAAGGATCAGATTGAATGGCATCTGACCATTAAATCTATGGAGACTAATGAGGAGAATACAACATTGTGGGTTCGGGCAGAACCAGGACAGGCTATTGAGTTGAGACGAGAATTCAAGAGAATGCTGAGTACCCTTGGGATTAAAGAACCAGTTGCCACTTATAGAAGAAGAATTATGAATTTCTGCCTCAATCAGTTCGCAATGATGAAGAGCCGAGCTTTGACAAGGTGACAAAAATGCACGGAAGCCAGTAGTGATGAGCTATTAAAGGGAGATCCATTATCATTCCAGAATTTCATGGTGGTTGTTACACATGTACCTGCATACGTATAGATTGTAAAATCCCTCGGTGCTTTGTGGTTGGGATTAAAGTTCAAGTTTCCTTTGATCTAGTTTCCCATTGAGGATTACCAAATCAATTATGAATTGAGTAACTATGATTCAGAATCCTGGGTACGAAGGTTGATGGCCAATCAGGGATACAGGTCTACAGACGAAGACACAGCTGGTGCTTATGATCTCACTGGCCTGCACCGAAGATATTCCCATGAGAGATGAGTTTGCATGAGGACATGCAACTATTTCAGTTGGTGGGAGATGTTGGGTGCTAGTTTTGTACATTTTTCCTACACTTATCTTCCTTATTTTGCCTCATAACCATAACCAATGGGATTATATTTACCCCTTTTTCCTAACTTTTTACCCTAACTTGTGTTGTTTCACCTTTCTTTCATTACTTTGCCAATTCACCAATTATTATGATCTATTATACATTTTTATGACTAACTGATGGTGAATGTTTGGAGAAGATCGATGGTCTTTGTGTTGTCTTTTCAGATGTCATTTGTAGCACCAAAGATACCAAACACAAAATTCACAGGAACAGTTCGGATAGTGCTGTTACAGCAAAGTGATGTTGTTACACCTTGCTATTATAGACCCGTCGGAAAACTGTTGTTACACTATGCTGTTACAGACTCATTGGTGAATTGTTGATACATTTGTACCGTTGACTGATGTCGTCAATATTGTTTCTGATTTGTCCTCTGGCGGTTACACTATAGTTGTGTTTCCATTAAGATAGTTGTAGGAGTTGTTAGCGTTGTATTTTTGGGATAAAAACCTAAGCGCAATTTCAATTGTAATATTTTATTTTCTAGTCAAAACTTTAATAGGAAGTGGTTATAGCTATATGTATTCTATTTCGATTAGCATGAGAATCGTAAGATTCTCATGACTAATCTATCCCTGGATTTTCTGATGTAACCACTATATAGTTCTCGACCCTAGAAGTCGAGAAGTTAGCAGAGAACAACATTGTTTTGGCTCTGTAATTGTGTTCAGATTAATACAAATTATCCTATTATTGTTGTTACATGCGTGATTCTATTTAGTTTCCGCTAAATTTCCTTCTCTACCTGCACCCTGCTAGGGATAAAGAGCCCTCCTTCTTAGCAAGGATTGCAGAGATTAAATTAGTTGTGTGTATGTAATTGCATTTCAGTTTATGTATCAATAGAGTGTTGTTGTTGTTGTTCAGCTGAGAATATATCTGCTTCGATTTCAATACTTTATATGTTGTCACACATGTGATAATAGTGACACCAGCTGGGTACTTATTGTGTGGCGAGCTAGACAGATCAATTGAAGTGTGATTTCAATCTTGTAGATTCTTGTATTTCTGCATAAGTGATTTATTTCCAGGATTTACTTCAGTAATGATTTCTTTTCTTTGAAATTACTTCTGGTTGGTGTATCAACACAACTAGTGCAACTGTTATTGGAATAAACATATGTCCCTGGATTGATAATTAAATATGTGCTATTCAGTCATTTAATAAGTGATTTACATAGTCCAACACTAACCACTTTTAGTTTTCATGTCCATTGTTAATCTATAATTTTGACTCTAAAAACCAACCATATAATATTTAATTCTTTCATATTTTGAGTAATTTTAATAATACTACTACTCTTAATTATTTACTAAGTACTATTTAGAAGCATATAATCTAAATCTATGTATTTCATTTTATTATTCATAATAAATTTTAAAAAAAAATGTGATGTGCATGTACCATTGATTCAATATTAAATGTATTAAAATGATATACCAAACACGATGACAATTGATGAAACAAAAAATTCGAAATTACCTTGTACAATACGAAATTATTATTATTGATATTTTCTTGTTTTTAATACAATACCACCTTGAGGACTCCAATTTTCTCTTTCCCCCATAATGGATTTCCATGTCTCATAACATTAATTACCCATATCCATATAAAACTTCAACCTATAGCCTTGAGTGAGTCCACCAAAAATAATAATGACGACAATGATTGTGATATTGCAGTAAGGGTCATGTTCGGATATACTTTGTATTTGAGAGTTGAGCTCACATATCATCAAAGTTTGGTGAAACCCAATGCCATCTCTACACATCAAAGGCATGGATTGAATATGCAAAGGGGACATTTGATCTTTAGGAACCCCTTTTTCCATATTCAACCAAACTATATAACCCACAATGAACATAAAATGAAGAAAATGAAGTGGTGGGCTGCACCATTGGATATGAAATATTTGTGGTAATCCTTACGATAGTTTGGGAGTTATAGTCAAGTTAGGAAACACTTTTCAAACATAGGTGGAAAAGGGGCTAATGTATGCTTGACATTAATCATATTGAAAATCTATAAGCTTTTGAGAATGGAAATTGTCGTTGATTCAAAAGGCACCTTCTCTAGGCAAAATATGGAATTGAGTTCCCTAAGTAAAACTAATATCCCATTCACCCTTGTGCCTCCACCAATGCTCGTTGGGTAGTTGGGGCTTCTTCATTTAGAGAAAAGGGTTATTGTTCTTATGCAATAGGTGGCACTATTATAGGAATGCATAATGCACCACAATGATAATTACGTTGAAGACGTTCTTTAAGGGGAGGTCTATAAACATCGTATGAATGAGTTCCACGTGCGTTTTTCCTTTTGCTCCATTCCGGATCCAATAGTCTCCATTCCCGGAAATCGTTCTTTTAATATTCCACAGAGATATGCGATCTCTTGTTTGCTTTGTTCTTTAAACAGTTCCCATCTCATCTAGGTTCATATTTTCTATTCGTCACAAGTACAGCTCTGAAGGCAGAGAAGAAATCCGCCCAGAAGAAGCCTGTCACAAAGAAGTCCCCTACTGCAGAGAAGAAGCCCACTCCCAAGGCCGAGAAAAAGCTACCCAAGGAAGGATGAGACATAATCATGAAAAAATTTATCAATTACATATTTATCGAGAATCATGAACATCTTTATCAACGACAACTTTGAGAAATTGGCCACCGGAGCATCGAGACTGGCCTGATACAACAAGAAGCCTATTATTACTTCTCGGGACATTCAAACCATTGTAAGTCTTGTCCTTCCAGGGGTGCTCTCTAAACACATTGTGTGAACATGCGGTCTCAAAAGGTACCAAGGTGGTCACTAAGTTCACCGGAGCCTCAATTTTATATTTTCTTTTATTTAGGTTTGAGTGCAATTTTTTACGTCATTTCTGCCGTGAACCTTTTTCCCTTATCATTATGGTTGATCAGTTCATTTTCTTGAGTTAATCGATTCATTATCTTGAGTTGAAGGCAACTGCTATGGTGTCGTTTGGTATTCTTTTCGGATTCTTGTACAATCCATTTCAGGTTTATTTGTTGTGTTATTTTATGGGGAGCTTCCTCTAGACTCTGGAGCCCATTCGTTATCTTTCCACAGCTTGAATAGATTGCTACTTAACTTTTTCTTTGATCTTATCGATCAATGCCACTTGCATATGATGACTCTTAATGGGTTTGAACCTTAAGGAGTTTGGTTGAGTTGAGGTTGTTGCGGGCTATTGAGGGTTAGGATGAAATTTGGAGACATTTCTTAGTCAAACTCGTCATTTTATTTTTTTAAGTCATTGAAATCCATTAACATTGTGTATTTATTGTAGGTTTCAGGTTTGATTTTCTTCCGTAAGTGGATATGGATAAGAAATTGCAGATTTGATGTCTCTCAGAGTTTGGGTCCTCTCGTCGTTGTATATATATATATATATATATTTGGAGCTTTAAAATTGATTAAATTTTAGGGTTGAATTTGAGTCCTTCCCTCCTTGATGTAATGTGTAGACTGAGACCATGTACCACTAAATAGGTATTGATGTATTGGTTTTTATAATTAAATGTATAGTGTATTGTTTTCTATCGATAAAATTAAGAAAAAATATTATTATTATCATTATTAGAAGATTTAAGCTAAGTCTAGGTTGCAACCAATCTTAATATTGGACGGAAAAATGATATATCTATATGTCACTAAGATAATTCTATTAAATTAATTTTCAATTTTTTTTTTGGAATATAAGTGAAAAACTAATTAAATGACAAAATTGAACTCCAAAATTTAGTTGCATACCACCTATAACTTCTTTATAAATTGGTCAAGAAAATTCACAATGGCCAATTGGGAAAACTCATTGGACTAATTGAATTTATGTGTGTGCTTTAATTATGATACAAAGGTGAACAATTTTTCATTTTGTTTTACAAGTGTTATTCACACACACACCTCACCATCAATTTTAGTAAAATGAAAGGGTTTTGACATGTTTGCTATGTTATTGGTCTAACGAAATTTTATAATCTTGAATGAAAAATTTCAAAAGTTTCGATACTACTTTGAAGTGAGATTGATGTTGAATAAACTACAACATAGAAATTCCCTCATTAATGATGGTACCTAGGATAAACCATCAATTCTTCAAGTCATAAGGTTAAGTCAACCACATGGCTTTAATTCATCACAAAAATATACTTAGGCGAGGATAACATGCCTCTCAACTATCTGAACTAGACCCATCTAACCAAATAAACTACAACATGCATCAATGGGCTTTTATTTTGATATCTAGCTTTGAAAATAAATCAAATTGGGTGTAAATGATATTGAAAATGATAATTTATTCTTTGTCTATTCTAAATCACTTGGATGATGCCTCAAAACTCAATATGTGATTTACAATTAAATGATGGCTTAATGGATTAGTTTATATTGTAGTGTTAAAAGTTATGTCAATAATTATATTCTCATAGGAATTGAGTTGTTGAATGATTCACTTGCATCCACTTACTCAATTGTACTTGGCGTACCCCTAGACAACCTTAAAACATCTTATAAATAACTTATGGGACAATTCAAATGTATGCCTCCTCGATCTATATTTTAATGTGCACTAGAATCAATTCACAAAATTTCAAAGAGTTGCTAATCTCATACCAACAATGGGTTATCTTACACCCAATCCATATGCACTACTTCAATCACAACGATGATTCCACTTTCAAATTCATGATGGTTTAACACTATATTGATCATGTAAATAATGTAAATGATGATTCCATGAAATGCATGATGGTCCAACAAAATATTGACGATGTCAATAACGTAATATATATAACTTTGCATATGGTCATGAGGAGAAATAATCATATTTGCATGCTGGTGAAGACATATCAAATTCCCACCTTCAACTATTCATCCAATATCGAACTTTAACCATTCATCCAATATAATATTTTACTTTATAGATTACTATAAAATGTGATTTTTCATGCAATTATTATAAACCAAATTTCTAATAATTTTACATATTCTTCTAGAAAATTTTGGATATATTTTAAGTAAAATTATTATTTTTATCATCATCAAAGTTAAGCTAAGACTAGGTTGAGGCCAACCTTAATGTGGAATGGAAAAAGGATATACTTCTGCTATCACCAAAATACTTTTATTATAAAGAATCTAAAAAATCTTTTTTGGAAGAAAAACGAAAAACTAATTAAATGACAAAATTGAACTCCTATATATTTCTTTGTATATATATATATATATATATGCGACCCAACTACATATTTGCATAGAAATAGTGAATTCGTCAAGAACACTCGCAATGACCAATTGCGCTAACTCATTGGAATAATTGCAATTGTATGTGTGTGTGTGTGTGTGTTTTAATACTATGATACAAATGTGAACAACTTTTCATTTTTTTTATAATTGTTGTCCGCACACACATCTCACCATTAATTTTAATTTTAGTATCGTGAAATGGTTTTGATAGATACGATATGTTATTGAGATAACAAAATTTTATAATTATGAAATATGAATTTCAGAAGTTTTTAGAGTTCTTTGAAGTGGGATCAATGTTTAATAAAATACACCATATAAATATCCCTCTTTCCAAGGATGGTACCTAGGGTTAACCCTAAATTCTTCAAGTCATAAGGTTAAGTCAACAACATGGCTTAAATTTATCACAGTGATATACTTATTAAGAAATAAACATTTCACTTTTAGGAATTTAACCTTTGTGGGGAGGATAATCCTCCTCTGAGCTTCTTGAATGAGACCCAGTTGACTAAATAAACTAAAAAAATCATCAATAGATTTTCTATTTTGATATCTAGCTTTGAAAATAAATCGAAATTAATGTGAACAATATTAAAACTGATAAATAGTTCCTTGGTTATTTTGAATCACTTGGATGATGCCTCAAAACTCATTATGTGATTTACAATTGTACGATGACTAAATGGATTAGTTTATGTTATAGTGTTACAATCTATGCCAATAATATGACTCTCATAGAAACTAAGTTTTTGAATGATACGCCCACATCCACATACTCAATTGTACTTCGTGTACCCTTAGAAAAATTTAAAACATCTTATAAAATAACTTACACCATATTTCAAATGTATGCTTCCTCCATCTATGATTTAATGTTCACTAGAATCAATTCACAAAATTCCAAGGATTTGTTAATCTCATATAAACAATAAGTTATCCTGGACCATAATCCTTATGCATCACTGCAATCACAATAATGATTCCACTTTCCAATGCATGGTGGTTTAACAAAATATAAATCATGTGAATAACATGAATTTTGATTCCATGAAATACATGATAGTCCAACAAAATATTGACCATGTAAATATCGTAATATTTATACCTTTGCATTTGGTCACAGGGAGCAATATTCATCTTGTCTATCTTGGTGAAGTGAACTTAAATTCCCATTTTCAACCATTCATTCAATATAACACATGCAATTTTCATATCAACAATGAGTTATCTTACACCATAATCCATGCATAATCCACATGCACTACAACAATCTCAATGATGACTCACGTTTCAAATGCATGATGGCCCAAAAAATATCAACCATATCAATAATGTAAAAAATGATTTTAGCTTCAAATGCATGATGGTCCAACAAAATATTAATCATGTCAATAATGAAATATTTATATATTTTCATATGGTCACAAAAGCTAACAATCATCTTTCCTATTTTTGTGAAGGGATCTCAAATTATCACCTTCAACCATTCATCCAATATAGCCTTTAATCATTCATCCAATGTAACATGTTTAACTTATCAAAAGGGGAAGATAAGGACAAGGAATATCAAAATTCCCTCTTTTCTAATATCTAAAATAGGTTAAACTTGATATTGAAGTGTTCATTATAGTTATATGGAAAAGTTTTAGGGCATCATTCATCCACATCTAGGGGATATTCATGGCTTCCAAGTCAATCAATATCCTCCACATTTTGAAAAAAAAAAACAAAATATTCTCAACTTTTTGAAAAATTTCATGGAATCGAATCAAAATTTGATTTTGGGTTTTGCTAAATTTCGACAAGAATTGAACTTTCAATTTTTTTTAGGTAATCCTTATAATACATCTTATCTTGGAACTTGCAAAGTTAATAACATGCCTCTAAAAGCATTTACATTATAAATTTATGGTTGTACATGGCTATCAATTCAAATAGTATTGATCTATGTTGTTTATAATATGCTTATACATGCCTTATTCTCTAGAATTTGTGTATAATAAATTAAATAATTTTTTGAGCCTTGGATTCCAAATCTTAAGGTAATTTCATTTCAATTGATTTGTACATGATTTTCCTTATTCACTTTAGTAATTTGAGATGAAGTGTAAATATCCATAATTTAATATCATATTAGTGTCAATTGAACTTATTATATTACAGTGTTGCATAAAAGAGGTTATTTACTCCAAATACGCGATATGGCATTGAGAAGGAAATGACCAAGCTTTAAATCTTGTTTCCTCATTAAAAAATAGCAATGAAAGTGTTTCAAGGCTCATTGAGTTGTTTGAACTCTCTAATTAATCAATTAGATAGAATTAGATGGTTTTAATGAGTATGTATGTTGCTTAGTTTGATGCAGAATTGTTCATGATCAATGATGTGTCTTAACATCCAATGGACACCTTCAATTTGAATGCATAGGAACCATTGGATATCTCAACATCTTTCAAGGTTTTTCTTGAACGAGATATAGTTTCAATATGGTGGAGTGATTTGCATAATATAAGTTTTTTTATCACGTGATTCATGTTCCTTCATCTTGCTTTTTAATTACCCTTTATTTGAAATTTTATAATAAAAATATATATTACATATTTAAATTATAAATGGAAATAGAGAAGTGTGACACGTATAAATATAGGGTGGCGGTATTGGCAATTATAATAAAACACAAATCCTCTCTCAAACACGACACTTGTGGAAAATTACAAATGCATCGTTGTTTCACAAAAGACACTTTCTTAAGGTAACAATTTCTTTATGGAATAAGTGAAGAAATTGAGCTTTTGTTATAGATTAAACCCTTTCACTCTCGGATGGATGTGTTATCTGTCATTCACAAGCCAAACATCTCTTAACACTTTTGATAAATTAGAAAGTAAAAATGATTACAAAATTACAATATAAAATAATTATTTTCGTTCATTGGTCTGTTGTTTTCTTCAATGTTCATTAATGAAAAAGGTTTGAACAACAAAACAATGTATCCTAGAATGTGGCTGAAATACGACTTGACAAAATAACTTGATTCTAAGCCCCCAAACATAGTTCACCATAGCATTTTTTCTTAGATTAAGTTCATACTTTTATAACACAAATAGAAGAGGCATGAAACCAATTATTCATGTCTTGAATATTTTGTATGAAATTGTGTGAATAGTTTGATTACAATAAGAAGTAATAGAGTACTTGGGAAATGTGGTCCTTCAATAATTAAATCAACTAGAATGTTTCTCATTATCCTTTGATGGGTAAATTTAATATGCATTATGGATGAAACTCTATTCTTGAGAGCTTGTCATTAGGAGCCAATGAGTCGCAACTCTTGCAAATTGTTGAGATTATGACCCTCTTGTGCACTTTGGACTATGGATCTCACCTAAACCACTACTTTTCAACCTTTAATTGAATTATAACAGTGACCTAAAAAAATAACTTGATCCATAATAAAAAAACTCCATCTCCTCCTAAGCCGATAGTCTTGGAAGAATCTCTTTATATATCACCACCACATTTTTTTTGGATGCTCCATTAGAAACAAAAATTAGGGTTGATTCAATGATGAGCATGTATTTAACTACCTTCAAAAAACATTCTCACACCATAAATCCATTCCTTTTTACCCAATCTTGAAATAATATAGAGACACCAAGTTACTTCGACATTCCCTTTCCCCAATTTGGGGATATGCTAGTGATATAGCTGATGCCATTAGGAAAATTCATCTCATAAATGGCATTCCTTTCCATGTTACTTTCTCTCCTTAATTAAGGATATGGTCCAAGGAATTGTAGCATTGGGGCCTTCATATGTGGCCTTAATTGAACATAAGTTGAGGAAAACAATTTTATAAAGGCAAATGTCTAATATTAATATGTAGAAATTGTAGATGAGATAGAAATGGGTGATGGTAAGGTAATCTATTGTTATGGCTAGGTGCATAAAATGTGTCAAATTTACACTTATCAATATTATAGTTGTATATGTAGTAAGGACTTTTTTTCATGGGGAATTGATTTCTTTGGAAAGCACAAAGATTGAGCTTCTATAAGATGTTGTAGAGGAGGTTGGGCTTGCAAATTTCACATGGATTGTGACAAACACCGTGATATTGTGTACATCCATTGGGTTACTATTTCATATTAAATATATACATTTTTTACGACTCTGGTTAGCATTCCCTCAATAATGCCCTCAAAGACATTAGTGGGCATCCAATCTAGTTCTCTACATTTTTCCCAAAAGAAGATACCAAATTATCTAAGGGTATCACTAACACAATGGGATGTAGATCTACAAAGAGATGCACATGATTGGATAAAGTGGATGAGATGAAGTCTAGCATACTATGGTTGAAGTATGATTGGTTACTCGTGAGAGTTATTTTAACTCTAATAATGTCACTCCCATTGATAATCATGAGGATATAATGTATGGGTGTTCATGCAAAGAACAAGTGAATGCCATTGATGATCATGAAGATATAATGTATGGGTGTTCATTCAAAGAACAACTTAATGTCATGCTTCTTTGATGTTGATTTCTTTTAGCCATTTTTTATTTTTATGATCTATTATCTCATTAAATTTTGGATTCTAAATTTTATTTTAAAATCATTTTAATTTATTATATAATTGCTCACAAATTACATAATACTATTTAAAATAATAAAATTTAAATTAACAATGTAATTTTATATAATTGCTCACAAATTACTTAATACTATTTAAAATAGTAAAATTTAAATTAACAATGTAATTCAAATTAAGAATCAATGTAATTGTATGTTACTCATATTTGATTGAACAATATATTTTATTTTATTTTATATAAATATTATTGGAATGATATATTTAATGTTGGATATTGAGTTCAAATGAACTGTGTGTTCAATGATATGGATTAATAGCATTTAGTGGATTTTAATTTTAGCGATTATAGCGTAGTGGGTTGTGGTCTAACTCCTGTGGGTTGTGGTCTAACCACAATCGTGATTTCAACCAGTGGTATCGGAGTCAAAAGTCTTGTTCTTGAGTTCGAATCACACCTCGCTCTCTGAGAGAGATTGTTGTTTGACATTGGGTTCAACGCTCCTATATGTTTAGCGACATAGACCCAACTCAACCCAACTCCTACAGCAAGTATAGCGGAGACTAATCCCTGCGGATTGTGGTTTAACAACAATTGTGATTCCAACTAGTGATATTAGAGTCAAAAGTCTTAGTCTTGAGTTCAAATCACACCTCTCTCTCTGAGAGATTGTTGTTTGACATTGGGTTCAACGCTCCTATATGTTTAGCGACATAGACCCCAACTCAACCCAACTCCTACAGCGAGTATAGCGGAGACTAATCCCTGCGGATTGTGGTTTAACAACAATTGTGATTCCAACCAGTGATATCAGAGTCAAAAGTCTTAGTCTTAAGTTCAAATCACACCTCGCTCTCTGAGAGAGATTGTTGTTTGACATTGGGTCAATAGTATCGTAACCAAAAGTCTATAGTGGAGACTAATGCCTACAGAGAAATCATGATTCCAACATTTAAATTGTTATTTCTTAGCTTCAAATATATATATATATATATATATATATAGGTTTCACATCTTTTACCAAATGAGTTACATCATTGAATGGACATTACTCACTCCGGGATTCCAATAATCGCAGAAACTCCCACCCATAGTATACTCCACCGACACCGACACGCTAGTGATAGACGACAATTCAATGAACCTTGTGTTACAATCTCAATTGCACCGAATTTGGACGACATCTCATTTAATTGTAAAAACTCCCTCCCACCTGTTATCAACTCCACCGACACCGACAGCCTGTGATAGACGACAATTACAATTACAGTGACCTTGTATGTTAATTAACACCGAATTTGGACAACATCTCATTTCATATATTAAAGCCATTCATTACGCCCTTATCAACCGTTCACAATCATTAATACACTGTCAACGATTCCTCCCAAAATAGTCCCACAGGGATTATTTTGTGATTATGATGCATGTAACTCCATGGAATGCCAAAATATATATATATATATATATATTGATACGTTTCTTTCACTGTATCACAACTGGAAATTGTAAGGGCGATTCTAAACGTTCGACTTTTTGATATGTTGATTCACTATTTTTTGAACGGAAGCTGCAGGCATTTGAATGAAGAAGCGCTCCAAGCCCGAGGTCTGACAGCCCACGTTGCCACACCATGGCCGCTGGACACGCGTCAGAAAATCGACAGCTTAGGAAATTGGATTCCGCTGACACTCACTCGCAATTTGCAACTTCCTCGAAACAATAAAAATGTCTTCTCACACTGCTCCAAAACTTTTGTATTACCAAAGTTCGAGAGTTATTAAAACATTATTTCGACTTTTATGATCTATCGAAGATATTTGATGAACCTGGCATGCTCCGAGTTTAATGGTATTTTATGGGAAAAACCATGCTCCCGAACTTCGACGTAGAGGTTTATCATTTTATATATTAAATTCAAACAGCAAATTATGCAGAACGTGAGCCCAGAGTAATGATAAAACCTGGCCGTTGTTTTATAGTAAAATCCATAAAACAAACCTGCAGCGTGTAAGCAGGATTCAGGTAAAACCCCAGAAAACTGCAGCGTGTAAGCAGGATCCAGAATTGACAACCACCATTCACGATTTGGAAAACAATTTAGTATTATTGCAGAGTTTAAGCTATTGTCATTACTATTAGCGAACGGAGTGATATATTTAATTAGTGCATCGAATGATAGTGTGATTTAAATTTAATTGTAGATTGAAATAAATTGTCATTACCATTAGTGCATGCAATTATCTTATGATTTAATAGTAGATTGAAATCGTATTAGGGTTTGGAAACATGTTGCTACTATGATATTATGATTTAATAGAAGATTTCATATTATGTAGATTGAAATAAATCTCAGGATATTTAATATTTCATAGAGATATTGTTATTGTTAATTATTATGTGTGAATTGAATGATATTATGATTTAATAATATATTGAAATGATATTTTGGAAGTTTTGAAACCAATGAAATATTTATCTTATTTTGCTTAATTATAATGAGTAAATAGAGTGATATTATAAAATTTTAGAGTTTTTAAAACTATTTTTTCTATGGAATCCTGAATATTTTATTATGTAAAATCTTATTTTTCTTAATATATGATTATCCATATTCTAAATAATCATACTAGTCTTTCATTTCTTCTTGGGATTATAAAAATTATAATAACATTGTGATATTTTTATTAATTATTATAATGCAATATCTTATTTTCCATGTTCAAGTTTCAAGTTTGTGTTCCAAGTTTGATTTTGAATTAGTAAAGAGTCATAAACATAAAGCTATAAAAATGACATGTTGATAATGCTCAAAGTTTATGAAAAATAATATTATCAAAATTTTTATACAAGTCTATTTAGTTTCAAGTTTGATTTCAAATTACTTACTAAAAATGAAAAATAACATTATCAAAATTTATATGAGTTTATTTACTTTCAAGTTTGACTTAGAATTATTTACTAAAAAATCATCAACATAAATCTATAAAAATGATATTATTCAGAGTTTATGAAAAACAATATTATAAAAATTTATATATGATTTTATTTAGTTTCGAGTTTAATTTTGAACCACTAAAAAAGTCATCAACATAATGCTATAAAAATGATGTATAAAAAATGGCATGTTAACATATTCAGAATTTATGAAAACAATATTATCAAAATTTATATATAACTTTAATTTTGAATTACTAATAAAATCATCAACATAAAGTTATCAAATAGACATAAAACTATAAAAATGACATGTTGACATGATCAGAACTTACTTAAAAACACATTATCAAAATGATATCCTTAAAACTTTGCTCAACAACTTTATCAAAATAAAGTACTCAAATCTTACGATAAACAACATTATCTTAGCTTAGAAGAAATAAACAGTATCAAGGTACATGGTTAAGGTACAAATCTTACATTAAACAACATTATCATAGCTTAGAAGAAATAAACAGTGTCAAGGTACATGGTTAGAAGTGGAGTTTATAAAAAATAAACATTATAAAACTAACATGCTTAGAAGTGAAATTTACCAGAAATAATTATCATGGATATGGTTATATTATCAAAATAATATGTTAAGCTCAAGAGTGAAGGAGTTTACAGAAATGAGTTAAATTGATATTCATAATAAAATTATAAAACTAACATGCTTAAAAGTGAAATTTACAAGAAATAACTATTATGGATATGATTATATCATCAAAATAATATGTTATGCTCAAGAGTGAAGGAGTTTACAAAAATAGGTTTAGTTATATCAAAATAATATGTTAAAAATGGAGTTTACAGAAATAATCTAAATTAAAAATTTAATTAACGTAAAAATAATAAATTTTATAGGTTACAGAATTAAGGAGATATTCTAACATAAAAAATATAAAACACGATTGATGAGATTGACGAGAGCCAATAATAAAAGCCAGCAAAATCATATTCACACAAATGAAATTGGTGGTCAAATATCCCGGACTATATATATTTCACTTGACACAGTTACAAGGACTTCTAGCATATACATAGATACTTTCACTGGACACTGTTACAAGGAGCTCTACCATAACTAGAACAAACCCATTTGGCGAGCCATAGCCAACATGCAATTGACTACCTATTCTGTCTCATACTAGATTCTATTGTCGATTATGTAATCTGTTGCCTCTGCAATCCCTACCTCTGAATAATTATATTATATAGTATAGTAATATCTGATACAAAAAGCATCCACTGTGCAAAAACAGAAACATCACTGTACAGTTTCAGTACAATTTCTGAAAAGGATCCACACTGGCACCACCTATTTATAAAACACAACTGCTTCTGTCCTCTGCACAGGTCCTTGGTTCTTGTTAAGAGTTGTTACTGGAATCTTTAGAGTTTTGGGTATCTGCAACAACATGCAAAATGAAAATTTAAAGAAAGTTAAATAAATATCTTGAAGTCTGCAACCAAATCGGTGGACAACACATGTGCACAGTTCTTAATAGAGGACATTCAAAGTAACAGCTGTATAATATAATATAAATTTAAGAACAAATTATACACCATGCACTAACGTTTCTAAGCATTTTTTGTTATAATGTTTCTCAGCATTTGCTTTTATAAGATTATGTCCAAGGGTTGAAGAGCAGAGTAGAATTTAAACGAATTGTTCGAGTTATAACTGCATGACCCATACATATATATATCTGATGGAGAATAATGGAAATGACCAATTTCTCAATAGTTCATGACCCATATATATATATATGTGATGGAGAATAATGGAAATGACTAATTTCTCAATGGTTCACTTATCATTGTTAAAACTAGTGAAATGAAATGACTTGGAGATTTGATGGAGAATAATGTAAATTACCAATTTCTCAATAGTCCATACTTATCATTGTTGAAACTGTGAAATGAAATGACTTGAATATCTGATGGAGAATAATGGAAATGACCAAATCCTCAATAGTTCACTTATCATGGTTGAAACTAGTGAATTGAAATGACTTGAATAGCATTAATTATCACTTTTGTGACTTGAATAGCATTAATTATCACTTTTTAAATCGATGTTAATGAAATGAATGCATGTATCACCAGCTTTACAGAATTGAAGGTAACTAAATAAATCAAAATGATAGATATATCACATAACATCAATCATCATGTTAAAAAATAAAACTTGCACCAGCTAACCAAGTCCTGGTGTTAATCCCTTCTGGTTACTTCTGGTTATTCCTCTTGGTTACTGTTTTAATCCCTCCTGGCTATTCCTCTTGTTACTATATTTATCGGGAAATTCATCATTGTGCACTTAAAAAGGGAATTTCAACTTACCAGTGGTGATGGCATTGGACTTCTTGCAGTGGGCAATGGCTCCTTGAATGGCATTCTGCAGTTCCTCCATGGTGCTTCCACTCGGAGAAACTGCCTTCATTCCAACAAGCACTCCGCTATGGTTAGGTGACGAGCGCATTGAAGATGGGCAGCTACCCCCACCAGAACCCCTGCGACCCATCTTCAAATTCCCCGAGAAAAACAAACGACCACTGCTCTGACTCGGCCTCGGCTTCTCTGCAGCCACAGATTTAAAAGTGCTCTCTTTACATTCATCCATTCTTGACTCATTTTTTTGAAAGCGTTTTTCATAAAGGGGTTTAATCATCTTGAAATATTTTTGAAAAACCTCCTTGGCGCTCCGGTTATAATTCCCAGCCCCCTTTTCTCTGTCCTTGTCCATCGACGAAAACCTGTCCGAAAACGATAGGGAATGATAACTTTTCTTCTGAACCCTATCACTATCAGTTCCCCTTGAAGAATTCCTACTGAGAACCGACAGTGGGGGGAGCTGATCCGACATTTTACATCTCTGTGACCCTGCATTGCTCTGTTTTTCATCCCTGCTCTGTTTTTCGTCCATGCCCACCTTTGAAGATTTTTTCAGATTCAGCAGCGAGCCCTTCAATCTGGCAGCCGATTTCCTCCACGAAGGAAATTGGGTCCTCTCCTTTGCATTTATCAAGCTGCCACGAGAATCACAGCACTCCGAATCCTGCGAACTACCGCTGGAATCTCTGGAGTTACTACTACTGCTGCTACTAGTACTGCAACTACTATCAGAGTTACTTGAATCCTTGCTCCAGAAGCTCTCTGAATTCACAGAATCCGCAGCAGCCCCGGACTCAGAATCTACTAGATTTTGCACCATCTGAATACGGGGAGGAAGATGCAAGGGAAGCAACTGTCCCTTGTAGAACAATTCATCTGCAGGACTAATTAGATCAATGGCATTCGAAATGCCAGGGGGCCTAGAAACCGAAATCCTGAACTCAAATTCTTCAGGAAATCCAAGATCCATATCAAAGTAAGGGTCATGATCGATATTTTCATCCACTGAATCTCTTTTCCCCAAATTTCCACAGTCTTGAACTCCTCGATTCTCTTCCATTAGATCGAAAATTCCTGTCAAATCTCTGCAACAAGAACCATTATCAACACCAAACTGAGAAGAAAACACAATACCAAACTTTTACAACTAATTTCACTGATAAGGACAACTAATAAGGAATTGCCATAGGGCCACTAACTCATCGCTGTCCATCCACATTGGGATTTTAATATAGAAAAATCTAGAGAACCCAACACCGGCTGGACTCCCGGGCTCGTCAGAGCATCAGAATCTCCCTGTATGATGTTGAAAGGAGAAGACAATAATCGAATAGAGTACGTAACGAACGTCTGCATCCGCCAGCCGTGGCGTTGGGTGTGAATAGAGAAATGACGGACTGGGCCTCTGTGTATGTGTGTGGAAGCCACGAGCCCAAGTACAATAAGGCACCCAACCGTGGGGACAAAGCAAAAGAAAAGCCAATGGAAAAAACAGCGGAATGAAGTACGAGATTGAAAGGTGAGAGAGTGATACCGATGGGTGAACCGTGAACCTTGAGAGGAGAAGGGCAACAAATTTTTTTATGAGGCCATCATTTCATTTCCCGGTGCAGCAGGAAACTCCACCAATTTCAAAGTACACCCGCAGCCTGAAAATGCACCACAGAAGTCTTATTAGTTTAAGCTGCCACGTGTTGCAGCCATTTTTGTTTCGTTGCATCTCCTACCCAAACGTGGGACTCGCGGATGTGTGCGTTGTTTAACTTGGGTTCTTTTACCTCAAAAGGATAAAGATATGAACTGCGCTCATTTTTGTCATTCCAACCTGGAGTAGGCTTTGACAGATCATCGATATTAACATCGATGATGGACTGTCACCTATCTCTAAACCCAGGCCACAATTTAAAAAAAAATAAAGAAAATATGTAAACTTTATAATGTTACTTTAATTATTTTCACTAAGTTTTTACCCCATTCATAAGGACAAAAGATAGGAAAATGGTGATTAGACCTAACCTCCATGAGTAATAACATTTGTACGTACCGCAGAGTTCCATAAATTTGGTTTATATTAATGGGTATTAAGGTTTGTTAGCATTATTTAACCTTTGGAATATGATGGTTCATATGGCAATTGAATACATAATTAAATGTTCTTTTGTACTTGGCAAGAATCCCAACTCTCTCAGATTTGTGCTACATCGGATGGTGCAGAGGAAAAGGAGGGTTTAGTGTTCACCTCAAACCGCTCTATTCCATTTGAGCTTCTCGATAGTGTTTTTTGGTTTCCCTAGAGCTTCACTCCTTTACTGAGCAAACACATCTAAGGTTAATTTTTTTGTTCTGTAATATGTTAATGTTTTAACTGGTGCGAGTTGTTTTTAGCTGAAATTCTTTAACATATCAGGGTTTAACGGATTCACATTTTGTTTCCCTACTAAGTGCACAGTTGGGTGTTTGGGTTACTTCTACCTTTGTTCTATGGTCCCAGTCTTCTCCTAAGTCCTGTACGCATTTAAGCCTGCTTCCACTACAGAAGATGTACTCAATTCAGCTAGAGGAGGGTTCCAGGGCTCTCAACAGTTAGTTTCGACAGCTCGTAGGTAACTATCCGAGTACAATTTTACGTTTAGCTTGAAGATTTCCATTTATATTGTTAATTTCCTTTTTATTGTTCTACTCTAGCAAATCCCCAATGTTTCTTACCATTCGTATGGTCTTGGTTTTATGCAACCTTTTCATCCCAACCCGACAGAGTTACGTTGATTTCCTTCATCGTCATTAAGGGTTACGAAATGGTTGTCATCCCTTCATTCTTCATAGGTACAACGTTCTCAGGTTCTTATTCTACTTATGATATCTATATATATATATATATATATATATATATATATATATATATAAGCATCCTCCTCCTTCAGGGACTAAATTATATAATTCTTTGTTGTTAAGGGTTTTGTTGGGTATGTGTTATATTCTTTCCGCGAATAGTCGCACGTGTGGTGGGGCGATAACACCTCCTGTTCGTTTCGCGGGGCACAACAGGGGGGTCACAGGGGGGGCGATAGCACCCCTTGTTCGTTGCACTGGGTGTAGCGGGAGGGTCACAGGGGGGCGGCATCCCCCCATGTCCACGCCCCCTGCATGGGGTCTGGGGCATCTCCTCGAGAAAAAATATTTGGACCCTATTTTAGGTGGGTGGACCCGCCTATAGTTTTGTGCATGGGTTTGCACATGGTTTTGGGGTATGATGGTTTTTTGTCCTTGGTATTTTGTAGATCCGGTCAAGGGAACTACAGTTATTTTCTAATCCAGGGTTAAGGGATTGGGGATTATAAATGATTCAACATGTATATATATGTGTTGTAACACTAAAATGAATATAATGAAAAATCAAGCTGGTAGTTCTGTTTTGGGATCCATGGGGAAAAATCTTTTTGTATATCTGTTTTATGTTTTATGCTCTCACTATTGTTTATTTCTCTGTTTTTAATAATTCATTTGCAGATAGTTTCTGTGCAGAGTTAAAACCTACAGGTTTCGACCCTATGTTGAACTTGGGGTTCTAACTATATACATAATGAAGTACTAGTTCAGCCAAGTCCATTTATGAATGTTCAATTTTTTCTACCCTATTCGGGTTCCTAAGCCATACGACCTATTAGCTAAGTTATATCAATTTCTTGCTCCATGTTATCTTACCATGTGGCATGAAGAACTCGAATGGCTTTTGCTCTGTGTGTATATTTATTTATTATGCGACATTGTTGATATCTGTGTTTGATTAAGAAACAACTAAGTTTTTTTTTTCGTTGTTATTTTTGTCTCTGTATAAATGGATATGCCCAGGAGATGATTTTAACCCCACAACGTTGCTTCATGGTTGAAAGGGTTTTACAGTTACAGGTTTCAAAATTTTTATTTCGAAGTATTTCACACATGTTTCAAAGTATTATTATGCTTCTACTTTATACAGGGATATTAGTTCACAATAGTTGGGCATTATTTCCATTATTTGTTTCTGTTATTCCTTATTCATTGTTTCGGTACTTCTTGCTCGGTAACTCTGAAGACATTACAAACCTTTCAATTCTTATTTAGTTCTTTATAAAATATTGTACACAAAGGGATTGATCCTTTTCTTCCAGCAATGTTGGCTTGGCTCAGGATCAAACCTTATAATAGAAACTTTTTCACAATGCCATTAATGAAATATAAAAATCTAGTAATTCATCCCCTCATGCCATTAACATTGGCCTTGACTCGAAACCACATTCTATAAGAAAAAGGTTTTAAAATATTTGCATAACATGTATATGTATTTCTAATTATTGTTTAATATTTCTGTTACATCCTTTAGTTTCCATAACATTGTATGTTAATATTCCTAAACTCAATGTCTTGTTTTCATACTGCAACTTACTACTTGTGCAAATTAAAGAAATCCTTTATCACTTATTTTAATATTAATGATTCCACACAGGATTGCAAGAAAATAAAATGCTCCATCCGTCCAAGAATTCAGTCATTCACTGCATCTCATCCCTCATCCAGTCACAGTCACCGGGTTAGAATCAGACTAACTGGTCACTACCAGACATAGCCTCTCACAAGAAGGAATCCCACTGGCCAACCAACACTAGGATTTCATGTCCTTCAGTCTTGCAACAATTTCTCTTTCTTTCCCTCACCTCTACCCTTGCTTCTCCTCCTGGGTCCTTACAAAATAATTCTTATTGCCTCTTTAGTTTACAAAAGACATTTTTTAGGTAATAGCTACCCCTTATAACTCTGTTCTAACCATTCAAATGTGACTTCTCTCAGCGTAATATTTTCCGCATAATCCTATTGTTGATTCATTCCAAAATATTAACAATTATTAATTCTTTATTTAATAGCTCATTTAATACCTATTAAATTTAAAATTTCACACACTAACAAATATTTACATGTCTTACTAGGGGGCATTACATCTTCTACCCCTTCAAGCAAACACCACCCTAGAGTTTTTCAACCTTTCAAACAAACTGCGATAAATAATTTCCATAGTTTTTCCATCTTCCAAGGTGGCCTCTTCAGGACCAAAATGTTTACAATGGATCTTAAGCTAGGGTATATCTCGCTTCTGCAACATGACTTCTCTCTAGTCTAAGATACACAAAAGTTCGATTAGGAACTCTCTATCCGGTTTGACCCGAAAGTCACACCATATCATTATTGGTAGCTTAACATCATATATATAGAAGAAAAGAAAATTTTAAATACAGTTTATTCATCATGTACTTGTATGTCTCTCAAGTCAATAACATGTTTAGGGTCATATATATATATATATATCTTAAGTAATGAAACATGAAAGACATTATGGACCAGAACATGGCGAGATAGTGCTAATTAATAAGCTACCAACTCTACTTGCATGAGGATCTGGAAGGGTCCACAAAAGCAAGGGGCTAATTTTGCACAACTTCCCCATTGTAAGGTAATTTTCTTAGGCTTAACTCAAACATAAACATGATCCCCAACCTGGAATTCTCGATAACTGCATTTTTTGTATGTGCAAATCTTTTGCTTGTCCTGAGACGCGTTTAAATTTTATCTTATATTTTCAACATTAGTTTCCATCTCTTTCAACATCTCAGGTCCCAACATCAGTTTATCCTCAGGACCAAACCAATTAACAAGTGTCTTGCACCTATGTCCATATAATACCTCAAAAGGGCTCATTTTGAACAATGATTTATAGTTATTATTGTAGGAATGTCCATCCGTCTAAGGGTGATAGGCAGTGTTGAAATGTATTTGTGTTCCCAATCTTGTGAAGAAAGTCTTCCAAAATGTAGAAGTAAACTTCACATCTTTGTCTAATATCACCACCTTAGGTATCCCATACAACCGAAATACTTCTCCCATGAAAATATCAGTGAACTGAATTGTTTTATAAGTAGATTGTACATGTATAAAGTGTGTGGTTTTGCTCAATTTATCAACTACTACCATAATATTCATTGTGTATTTATTTTTTGGGTAAACCGATAATAAAATACAATGTAATAACTTCCCACTTCCATTCGGGAATGGGAAAGGGATGTAGTAGTCCGACAGGGTGCTGATGTTCCACTTTTACTTGTTGACATTCAATGCATTTTGTCAAATATGTTGCCAATTCCTTCTTCATACTAGGCCAAAATAAATATTTCCTTAAGACAGTAATTAAATTTTGGTATCAAGGATGCGGTGCATACGGATGTTTATGATATTCATCTAGGATTATTTGTTTTATACTTTGTTCATTAGGCACATATAGTTTATTTTAAAAAATCAGCAAATTATCCTTATTAATTCCTTAGCCTAGCTATTCTTCTTAGTCGTTTCGTTGTTGTAGTTTTTGCCATAAAAATTGATATTCAGGATCACACAAGGCAACTTCTTTAATTAGTTCCTTAAAATCAGTTTTAGCTTCGCTAAATGAAATTTCATATAAACAATGCAATTTCCTACTTAAGTCATCTGCTACTCGATTCTCCTTACCCTTGAGATACTTAATATCAAAGTCAAACTCACTTAGGAAGGTTTTCCATCACGTCTGCCACATTTTCAATGTTGGTTGTTCAAAATAATTAGTGAGGCTGCTATGATTCCTCTTTAACAAAAATCTCTTTCCAAGTAGGTAGTGTCGCCACACTTTCAAGGCATGTACTACTGTCGCTAGCTCTAAATCATATGCGGAGTAGTTTTTTTCGTGTCCCTCTGTCTTTTGGGATTCATAAGCCACCACTCCCCCCTCCTGCATCACTACTCTTCCCACTCCATTTTTGCATGCATCCGTATAGACCACAAAATCTTGTTCTAGGTCTGCTACCTGTAAAATAGGAGAGGTACTAAGCAGGTGTTCCAGTTTATCAAAACCGTTTTGACACTGTGTTGTCCATCAAAAGACTCTCCCCTTTTTTTGTAATGAGGTAATGGGGCAAGCCACTCTGGAAAATGCTTTAATAAAGCAATGATAGTATCCATTTAACTCCATAAAATATCTAATGTGAGCCACATTTTTAGGAACAGGCCAGTACTCTATGATAGTTTTATTTTTTTCGAGATCAATTGGTATTCCTTCCTGAGTAATAATATGTCCTAGATATTGAATTTTAATTTTAAAAAACTCACACTTTCTATATTTAGTGTATAATTGGTGTTCCCTTAACATTTGCAACACAATTCACAAATGTTTCTGGTGTTCCTCCATATTCTTAGAGTAGACATGAATATCGTTAATAAAAATTAAAACACATTTGTCTAAATACAGGTGGAAAATATTTTTCATGAGATACATAAATTTTATGGGGGTGTTTGTAATCCCAAATGGTAACACAACAAACCCACAGTGCCTGTAACAGGTTCTGAAGTCAGTTCTGCATATATCTTCTTGCTTGATTCAGATTTGATGGTAATCAGACATAAATCAATCTTCTAGAATACAATGGTTCCTTTCAGTTGGTCAAACAAATCATCTATTTGGGGTAATGGATACGTATTCTTAACACTCAGTTTGTTTAATTGAAAGTAATCGATGTAGAGCCGCAAGATTCTATATTTCTTCCTCATGAAAAGTACAAGCTCCCCCCAAAGGTGAAACACTTGGGCGGATGTACTTTTTGTCCAAAAGTTCTTGAAGCTTCATCTTTAATTCAATCAATTCTGGAATGCCCATACAATAAGGGTATTTAGATAAAGGTGCAACTTCAAGAATTAACTATATAGTAAATTCAATGTCTCGCTTGGGAGGTAATCGAGGAATCTCCTCCATAAACACATTTGAAAATTCTTGTACAATGGGTATATTTTCTAAAGTTGTGGTTTTCTCTTTAAAATTACTATACCCCACCTGAAATGCATAAATTTGACATCCCTTGCTAATACAATTACCCAATTGTGAGGCAATAATGGATCTTAGCTTCATAGGTGTTTCGACTCCTTGAATTCTATGTCAAACTCCTTCATCATTGAGGTAGCTTTAATGGTTTTAATTTTACAACTAACAAGAGAATAATGACTCTCAAGTCAGTCCATGCTAATCAAGCTATCATATGATCCCAGGGGAAAAATACTTAAATTTGTTGTGATGGGATTATCTGCAATTACAATAGGGAAATTATTGATTTTAGAAGACACTCTCCTTTTAGCTCATGTAGCTAATTGTACCAACCATGGATATTTAAATTTAAATTCTTGCAGATGACATACTCCAACTATTTTGGGGCTTATATAGCTAAAAATAGCTCCACGATCAACTAAAACTGATACAACAAGGTTAAATATCTTACGTTTGAATTCCTCCATCATTGGTTGATATTCCTACTGGTGATCCTCCAGGGCTACATTGATCTTAGGCAGACTCCTAGCTACTTCTCCCATCATGGATGCTTCTTGAATCTGTGTAACCTGCTTGGGTCTTTTCTGATAAGGACAATTCTTAATGTAGTGAGGTTCCCCACACTCCCAACATTGTATGGGGGTCTGGAGGATAGATATGCCTCATATTTGGCCAAAGTCTCAGGGGTTTTTTATACACCCATCACCCTAGATTTCTATGAAAATTTTCCCATATTTTTATTTTGTTGACTTTTGGGTGAATTTCTGTGGGCGCTAAACTTCCCTCCTTTACCAGTAGGTACATACTTCTGTCCCTTTTTATCAAACTACCTTTTAGGTTTATCTCCTTTCTTATTCATTTGTTGATCGTGATTCGTGCTTTATGCACAACTTCATCCATCTTTTTCAGATTTTCAAACACCAGATGCTCCTTCATGAAAGTAGAAAAGCTTCTTATAAATATTTGTACTTTTTCCCATTCTCTATTATGTATGGAACGTATCTCAGAAGTGAAGTAAATTTAGCCATGTATTTATCCATTGTTTATTACCGTAGTCTGAGGCCATGGAACTCCCTCGCCCTATCGTCATAAAATTTTTCATTAAAATATTTATTCTTAAACCACTGTTGAAACTTTTCCGATGTAATTCGTTATTCGTCCAACCCTTGAACCACTTTGACCTCCTCCCACCACAAGGTGGATTTTCCTTGCAGCTGGTAAATTTCCAGGTAAAATTATCATCGTATTCGTAAATTTGAAAGTATTTATTAATATTGACCAACCATGCCTCTATCACCTCTTTAGACTCATCGTCGAATGTTGGGGGCTTACTTTTCTTGGATTCCTCTTGAAATTATAATTTATGTCGTTTTCCTCCCCTTAAATTCTTACTTTGAGAGGTATTACCAAACTCCATCTTCTCAGTTTCTGAATCCCTGTGTTTTTCCAATTCTTGTGTTTCACTTTTCTCTGGAGATCTAGTCTTTCTTCATCGACGAGACTCTACCCAATCATCATCTTCAGCTATCAGATATGAATTCCTCTTGTTTTGTTGAGAAATTAGGATTTTTATAATCCTTTCTTGGTCTCTTAACATTCATTCAATATCTACTTTTAGTTTAGATACTTCCTCCGACTTTTGTACGGTCTCCATCAACATGGTTGTAACATTATGGGTATCATTTCCCAAGTGAACCCACATTTTCAGGTTAGGTCCCTAAACACATGTTGAACGAGGACCTATAGGAATTATAGTGGAAGCTGGCACCATTATGCTGCCTTTTTTTCTCATGTTTGTCCTTATCTTTCTCTGTGAAACAAAGGGGTCAAATCGCGAAGTTGGGAAACAGTTTTTGGCGGATGGTTAGAATTCGGGAGAAATTTTTAATTTCTCGGCCGAGAAAAAAGTCAACTAAATTTCTCGGCCGAGAGTTTTAAAAGTTCTCGTCCGAGAGATTTTAAATATTTCGGACGAGAGTTTGGTCGGGTTTAACCTGAGTTACAATTCTCTCGGACGAGAGTTTTTCATTTTCTCGTCCGAGAGTTGTGGTCACAAAACTCTCGGGCAAACTCTCGGACGGGAGTTGGAGAAATTCTCGGACGAGAGTTGGAAAAACTCTCGTCCGAGAGTTTTACTAATTATCTGATGTTCATGCAGATATTTCCGCCCCCCAAACGAATGAAAGGTCGACCTCGACCGTCGATTAAGGTGGGATGTGTGGAACAGGAATAGGACGGCAATGAAAAAACAGGCGCAATCATGATAAACTCAATCAAATTAAGTAATTACTAAAATCGATGCATAAGAAAAATCGGTAATAATGAGGGAATCGCGTTGTAATAATTCAAGTATGAAGTGAAGGGACAGCAAAAGATTAATGTAATTGCGCTATTTACCACATTAAAGTAATATGTCCGATTTATAATATTTTTCATGTGTGATGGTTCGGGGATAGAACTTAAGGAATTTTATGCATTTCGTTTGATATTCAATAAAAATTATAGGAAAGAGGGTTAAATAACTATTGATTTGTATAACTATGACTTCAATACCATTAACAGAGATCTGCTGCCCACAGGTGTCCATAACCTTGACAGAGTTGTTTTGTAACCCATGGAACCATTGTCCTTCATACATACTTGAGGAAGTGCTTTATTTTTTCTTTGTATTTTTGTATTGAAAACTTAAAACAATCGTTCGAAAAGTGTTGTTCCTTTAAAAGGAACAGCAAAGATAATCTGCGAAACTGCTGTTCCTTTAATCTGCGAAACTGCTGTTCCTTTCAAAAGGAACAGCAAAGATAATCTGCGAAATTGCTGTTCCTTTCAAAAGGAACAACAAAGATAATCTGCGAAACTGTTGTTCCTTTCAAAAGGAACAGCAAAGACAATCTGCGAAACTGTTGTTCCTTTAATCTGTGAAACTGCTGTTCCTTTAATCTGCGAAACTGTTGTTCCTTTCAAAAGGAACAGCAAAGACAATCTGCGAAACTGTTGTTCCTTTAATCTGCGAAACTGCTGTTCCTTTAATCTGCGAAACTGTTGTTCCTTTAATCTGCGAAACTGCTGTTCCTTTCAAAAGGAACAGCAAAGACAATCTGCGAAACTGCTGTTCCTTTAATCTGCGAAACTGTTGTTCCTTTAATCTGCGAAACTGCTGTTCCTTTCAAAAGGAACAGCAAAGACAATCTGCGAAACTGCTCTTCCTTTCAAAAGGAACAGCAAAGACAATCTGCGAAACTGCTGTTCCTTTAATCTGCGAAACTGCTGTTCCTTTCAAAAGGAACAGCAAAGAAATGCTCTGCGGACATGCTGTTCCGTTTGAAAGGAACAACAAAAACACTGCACGAAACTGCTGTTCCATTCGAAAGGAACGGCAAAAAAAATCCTACGAAGGTGCTGTTCCTTTTAAAAGGAACAGCAAAAACACTCTGCGAAACTGCTGTTCCTTTCAAAAGGAACAACAGAAGTGCTATTCCGTTAGAAAGGAACAACAACACGAAAAAAACACAGAATTTTTATTATTTTTCGTTTTTAAAGAAACTAAATTCAAACGAAATAAAGAAGTATTAACATGGAAATGAATTTCAAAAACAGAAAAAAAAGAATGCATTATGTACAAAAATTAAAAAAACCAATTTATCAAACTGGCGCGGGAGAGGGATTCTCCCCTTCAGCAAGAATTTCAATGGTGGAGTCTTCCCTTCACTGCTGGCAAAAGGATTCACGGGTAAGCGGCTTACAATATAATCGAACTCGATGGCCATTAAACTTAAAGGAATGCCCATATCCGTCAATGGTGACTAGTGTGAGAGTGTCGTTATCATGCACTTTCTAAATTTCGTAGGGTCTAAGCCACCTAGTCTGGAGTTTTCCAGGGAAATCCTGAAACCGAGAATCATATAGAAGTGCCCAATCTCCTTCGTGGAAGATCCTTTGTTTAATGTGGGCGTCATGCCATTTTTCTCTCTATTGCTGGATTAATGCGGTGCGCTGAAGAGGAGAGAGTTTGATTTCATCCAATTCATTCAGTGGCTGCAGTCTTTTTACTTGTGCTTCATCTAAATTCAGACCTATCGTTTGAGCTGTTCGTAATGTCTGAATTTCAAATTCGATAGGAAAGATGGGTTCTTTTCCAAATACCAACTGGTATGGCGAATGTCCTGTGGTAGGTCTCCATGTCGTTCGGTACGCCCACAATGCCTCTGGTAGTCTGTAGGCCCAATCTCGCCTATGTGAAGCAACCGTTTTTGTCAGTATAGATTTGATTACCTTATTCGTGCTTTTGACTTGGTCGTTGGCTTGTGGGTGGTAGGGAGTTGTAATTTTACGCTGAATATGGTAATTCTGTAATGTTTCAGCCAATTTGTTACCTATAAAATGTGGTCCCCCATCTGTGATTATGTCTCGTGGGAGGCCATACCGCACGAAAATTTGGAAAAGAAAATGTATCACGGAATCCTCTGTAGCTTTTGAAAGAGGCTCTGCTTCAACCCATTTAGTAACGTATTCAGTGGCAACTAGGATATATGTTTTCTGGTTCGATGGAGGGCTAATAGGACCAACGAAGTCAAGGGCCCAACGTTCGAAGGGTTCAATCACTAGTTGAGGGTTCAAGGTCATTTCATCAGACTGCCCAGGTTGGCCAGCCCTTTGACAGCTATCACAGGCCTGCACAAATTTTTTTGCGTCTCTAAAGATATTAGACCAATAATAGCCAGTCCGTAGGACTTTATGTGCTGTTCTACGATCTGCAAAGTGTCCGCCACACTGTCCGTCATGGTACGCTTTCAAAATATCATACACCTCATCGTCCCTAACACATCTTCTTATTTGCATATCTACACCTGTATGAAATAAGTAACCTCCTATCCATGAAAAACGGGTGCTACGATGTATTATTTGCTTTCGTTCATTAAGGGATAGATGTTTGGGTAATTAACCTATTGCCAAATAGTTCGCTATATCAGCATACCATGGTGTTCTGGTGGTAAAAGCGAAGAGATGCTCATCCGGGAAGTGATCTTCAACTGGTTCTACATCTGTTGGCTTTGGCATCCTGGACAGAAAGTCAGCTACAGGGTTCTCTTTGCCCGGTCGATCCTTGATCGTGATGTCAAATTCCTGCAGTAAAATTAGCCATGTAGTTACTCTCCCATTCGTAACAGGTTTATTTGCTAAAAACTTAATGGCAGAGTGATCTGTGTAAAGCACTACAGGATACCCAGTTATGTAATGCCTAAATTTATTTATAGCGTGAACTACAGCCAAAAATTCTTTCTCAGTCACAGTATTGTTTAATTCGGCAGGGGTCAGATTTTTTGCTAATGTAGTAAATTGCATATGGCTTTTTGTCTTCCTCCTGCCCAAGTACTGCTCCAATTTCTGTGTCTGAGGCGTAAGATGAAATTTGGAATGGTAAATTCCAATTTGGGCCCCTCAGCACAGGGGATGTTGCAACGAGCTTCTTCAAATCATTAAAAGCATTGTCACATTTGTCTGTCCAAACAAAATCAGTGTTCCCAGTCAGCGCATATAAATGTGTGCAGCAATTCGAGAATAATGCTCTATAAATTTTCTATAATAACTAGAAAATCCAAGAAAGCTACGTACCTCTGTCTGTGTAGTAGGTGTAGGAATTAACAAGAGTATTTGAATTTTAGCTGGATCTACTTGAATTCCTTCTGCTGAAATATAATGGCCTAAGATAACTCCTTCAGTCATCATCATAAGACATTTTTCATTTCTTAAACAAAGCCTAGTGTCTATACATCTTTGCAATACTTTTTCTAGATTTTGCAACGCAGGTTCAAAATCATCCCCATAAGGAGTGAAATCATCCATATATACTTCGAGACCTTCATTTATTAAGTCTGCAAACATGCTGAGAATTTCCCTTTGAAATGTAGCAGGAGCGTTGCATAGGCCAAAAGGTAAGACTTGGTAGGCAAATGTACCCCATGGGCAGGTGAAAGTAGTCTTGTCCTGGTCTTTAGGGGCAATTTGAATTTGGTTGTATCCATTGAAGCCATCCAGAAATGAAAATAACTTCTTTCCTGCCAATGTGTCTAATCCCTGGTCAATGAAAGGAAGAGGAAAGTGGTCTTTTTGTGTTGCTTTATTGAGTTCACGGTAATCTACACATATCCTCCACTTTCCATTCTTTTTAGGTACCACCACTAATGGGAAGACCCACTTGCTATCAGATATTGGATAGATAAAATTGACATCCAATCATTTTTGTAATTCATCTTTCATAGCATCCTTAAGGTGAGGATTTAGTCTCTTTTGAGGTTGACGAATGGGTCTTGCGTCTTTTTCAATGTAAATGTGGTGAGTACATAATTGTGGGTCAATTCCTTTCATATCGGGGTAATCCCATGCAAAGGCTGCTTTGTATTTTCGTAATAATTGGACCAATTTCTCTTCTTGTTCAACAGTGAGATTCTTGTTAATGTTCAAGGTTTTTCCTGGTTCAATTTCTACAACCTTAGTATTATTCACAGAGGTAGTAGGTATTGCTTGATCATGGATGTCTTTAAAAGGATCTTCTTCTTCTTTATTGTCGAATGCTACCTCAATCATGTGACATTGCAAGTGAGATGCAGTTTGTGATTTATTAATGAAATTACTAATGACATCATCCTCTATTTGATCTTTAAAATCCAAAACTTCTTCTATCGTTAGAGGTGACCTCATGTTTTCCACAAAATATGATGGTTCGAATTTCTTGCATTATGGGGGCGCCCATGAGCATTGTATCATCTATGAATCGTTGATGCGTTACTGTGTGTCCTTGGTGTACCGGTTTGATGCCTTTGAGTTGATTATGTTGTTTTGCCTTGGCTAAGGATCTTCCTAGCCCTTCTGCCATAATGACAAAGAGAAATGAAGACAGGGGATCTCCTTGCCTTATACCTCTGGACGGAATGAAGGGTTGAAGGGGTCCTCCATTCAGTAGCATTGAAAAGAAAGCACCTGAGACCAGTTCCATTATCCAATTTTTCCATTGCTGACTAAATCCATAAGCCTGGAGGATTGCTCTCATATAGTGCCAGTTGATTTTATCAAAGGCCTTTGAAAGGTAAAGCTGGATAAGCATACCTAGAGTCCTTTTTGTTTTGAGAGAATGCAACACTTCCTGAGTGAGGATTATGCTGTCAGTGATCTGCCTACCTTCAACGTAGCCAGTTTGTTCTTGAGAAATGATTGAGGGGAGGACAGATTTAAGTCTGCTAGCCATCAGTTTGGAAAGGATTTTGTAAAGGACATTGCAAAGGGCTATGGGACGAAACTTGTCGGGGGAGTCAGCCTGGTCTGATTTGGGAATTAAGGTGAGGAATGTGGCATTGATGGCAGGCAAAACTTTCTTGGTTCTGCGAAAGTTCCTTACTAGGTTGAGAAGGTCAGCCTTAATAATGGGCCAGCAAGCTTTAAAGAATTCGATTGTAAAGCTGTCTGGTCTGGGAGCCTTGTTCGAGGCCATGTTGAAGATTGTTTCTTCAATCTCCTGCTCAGTGAATTCTCTTAGAAGGAGGGAGTTTTGCTCCTCTGTAACTAAGTTAGGAATGGTAGCGATAATTTCATTGATGGCTCGGGTTCTATCTTGAATGGGATCGCTGAGAAGAGAAGTGAAAAAAGAGTTGAGTTCAAATCCTATATGCTCCCTTTTATAAACTTGATCGCCATCAGCTTTTTTGAGGGAGAGGATGCGATTATGTGCTCTATGCTGGATGGTTGACTTATGGAAGAAACTAGTGTTGCATTCTCCTTGTTTTAACCATTGCACCCTCGACTTCTGCCTCCATAGCAGCGCTTCTTGTTTTAACCGTTCTTCCCTTTGCCTTTGCAGATTTGATTCTTGAGCTATTCTTTCATCATTGGGCCCTTCTTTGATCAAATATCGCTGGAGGTTCGCCATTTTTTCCTCGAGTTATTTTTTGGCTTGAAATATGTCGCCAAAGGTGTTTTTTTTCCAGCGTTTGAGGTTGATTTTTATTGTTTTGAGCTTCTGTTCGAATATGTACATGATATTGTCGCTCCTTATGGTGGCTTGAGTCCATCAGCGTTGTATGTTTTGCATGAATGATGGGTGCTTTGTCCAGAAGGCTTCAAATCTGAATTGTCTGTTGTGGGGCTTATCCAAATTGGTGAAGTGAATCTGCACTGGCCAGTGATCAGATCCTCTGATAGGCAGAATGCTGGCCTCCATGTCGATATTTTGCAGCAGAATGGATTCCGACATGAGGAACCTATCGAGACTTGATGCTATCTGATTGTTTCGTCCTTGCTTATTATTCCATGTATGCAGACCATTGACTGTGGAGATGTCAATGAGTTTGGATTCAACAATAAAGGTGTTGAATGCTTCCGAGTCCTTATCCAATCTTCGTAAGCCTCCCTTTTTTCCTACTAGATTGGTGATCATGTTGTAGTCTCCGCCTAAAATCCAGTGGTTTGCCCCATGGTGTTGCCTGACTTCGTCCAGGTCTAGTAGCATCTTCAGCTTTTCCTAGATTCGTTGGGGTCCATACACGTTGGTGATGCAGATCGATTGCCCTGAGTCTGGCATGTTGAAAATGTTCGATAACGAGTGCTTGGTGGACAGAGCATTTTTCAAGAAGAATTTTATTTTGTTCCAGAACGTGAGTAACCCTCCTGCTTGCCTGATAGCATCTATGCTTATGCAGTGATGACTGTTGGAAACAAGTTTTTTGAGTGTCTCTGTGCCTTTGGGAGAGCATTTTGATTCTTGAAGAAGTATGATGTACGGGCGTAGCGAGAATAAGCGATTTTTCAAGATCCTTCTTTTGGTGGTGTCGTTGAGCCCCCTGATGTTCCAGGTTGTGATTTTCATTGAGCTACCTTTGGAGCAGATAGGACCACGGCCCTGATTTTTCCTTCATTGATTAGGCGTCTGCCTGGTTCTTGTATTTGGTGTCTTGTGGATTTGCGCCCTCTTTTTCTTCCTGGTCCTTGTAGCTTGTATTGATCCAAATCCAGGTTGGCTTGAATGCCCGTTTGGTTGCTATTTCCCCATTGCCTTTTGGCTGCATTTTTGTTGATGTATTCCAGCTGCAGGTATGCCATTTCTATCTTCTCCAAGTGTTCTTGGGGAATGGCATCGACTCCCAGTTTGAACCATTGCTCATTGACCTTTTGGAGATCTAGATCGCCTAGGATCTCCTCCAGAGGATTGTTTGAAGTGGTTGAGGATCGCTGCTTTGTTTGCATTTCTGTGCATTAAGGAGTTTGCAGTGAGGTGTGGCTGGTATTAATCTGAATGGGAGAGGATTATGGTTTGTGTTGCGGTGCCTGGGCGTGGATTGAATCCGAGGTTGTGCTTGGGGCGTTGGTTGTAATCAAATATTGACTTAATAATGACGGATCTTGATCAGTGGGGGCCTGGGAGACTATAGGGTGCTCCAATGAGTCAAGATTGCTCAGAACTTCAAATTCGTTTCGCTGGGTTGAGGCAGTGTTGGTGGGGGTTGTATTGGTGGAGGGTTTCGGAGGCTTGTTGCCTTTCTCCCCTTTTTTCTTTCTTGAGATGGAGGTGAAACCAGGTGTCAACAGGGTTGCACAATTCAATACATTTATTTGTCATAGGGTGATGAACTTTGTCACAAGTACTCAGTACTATCTCAAAAATCTACACACAAACTAGATTGGTTTTGAACAAGTCAAAGGTTCAAAACTCATCCACTAATTGCTTGCCTCTATTGTGCAATCAACGCTGGTCTAATGAGAGATCCAAGTTCGAATCTCACTAGCTCCAACTACGCAATTCTCATTGGTAATTTCCTCCAAGTGTGGTGCAAATCTCATGCACAACTAATGTCACAATTGATAGCTATCTCAACCCTTTCATCTACCTCTTTCACTTGTCGCCACTGAACTGTCCATGCACTGAGTTAAATTGATGTGTTCTTTAGTTGAAAAATGAGTTAATAATTAGTGAATTAAATAATATTTAATTTACACAACTCATCTCTAGTGTATTAGCCAGTTAAACTAAATACAACTAGTTCAAAGTTAGTTAACCAGAACACCATCTCCATTCACTGTTGCATCAACTCCACCGAACTCCGCCACTTGAGCTCTAACTGAAGTCAACCATGCATTGGCTTAACTAACCCATAGGAAAAGCGTAAATCCTTCTAGCAGATGCATGCCCCACATCCGGGGGTCAAACTGAAGTGCTCCAAGAGAGTAAACTGAGGTTTAGAGTCCAAATATTATTAAGGGTAAATAATATTTAACTGTTCTATTTTTAGCCCGCCAGTCTAAAAATAGACTTCGACCTAAATGCTAAAAATAGAGGTCCATCTATTTTTACCAACTCGACCAATCATCCAAGAATAGAATATTGCAGCTCCCGGTCCATGATCCATATGTCTAAAAATAAACATAGTCTAAAAATAGACTTTGAGCCAAAAATACCTTGCGGGCCCACTTGGTGAAGGCAACTTCATTTCACCAAGCTCCATCATCTCGCTGCATTTTTAACACTCCCTCTCAGCAAGATATGGATTATCTGCAACCCATACCCTGCCTCTATGAAACACGAATTTGCTTCTGGTGAGCGCCTTCGTCAAGATGTCTGCATCCTGATCCTCCGTGGGAATATATGAAAGCATCATGATCCTCCGCTGAACACAGTCTCTGATATGATGGTACCTGATGTCGATGTGTTTGGATCTATCATGAAATACTGGCTGATCCACATCCGGAGAATCATCCTTGGGAGCTAACAGCTCCTCCTCTGCATGCAAGTGTGGCTCCCTCTCAAGCGAACACTGCATGGCTTTCTCCTCCTAAAATTTAATATCCTGTCGCACAAAAGTGTTGCGACTATCTGACACATACACCCTATATTTGTGTGGTGTATCAGTGTACCCCACAAATATTCCAACCTCCGCTATTGGATCGAGCTTCTTCCTTGCATCCTTCGTCACATGCATGTAGACAGGAGAGCCAAAAATCCGCAAATGGGAAATGTCAGGGCTCTTGCCAGAATAAGCCTCCTCTGGTGTACTCATGCCAAGAATCTTGTGAGGACAACGGTTATGCACATATACTGCTGCGTTGCATGCCTCAGCCCAGAAGTGAAGGGGTAGGCCCTGATCATGCAACATCGCCCGTGCAGCACCCACAATAGTTCTGTTCTTCCGCTCAGCCACCCCGTTCTGCTGTGGGTTATGGGGTGCGATGAGCTCTCTCCGAATCCCTTCTGCGCTGCAGAAGTCCTTGAATTCAGCCAAGATTAATTCACCACCATTGTCGCTCCTGAGAGCCTTCAGCTTCTTCCCCGATTCCACATCGACCAGTGCTTTAAACTCACAGAACTTACCGAATGTATCGCTCTTCGTTTGCATGTAGAAGATCTAGCACTTTCGAGATAAATCATCAAAAAAGATCACGTAGTACTTGTGCTTTGCTGTCGAAGCTACTGAGAAAGGACCACACACGTAGACCTGTGTGAACTCTCTCAAGGATCGTCGTGGCGCGACTATCCTTCTCGTGAAAGGTGGCTTTCACAAACTTTCCTAAAGTACACCCCTTGCACTGATATGACTGCGCAAGGGTGCCCTTAGGAAGCCCAGTAGAAATCTGTTGCAGGATCTTCAAAGCTCCATGGTGAAGGTGGCCCAATCTCCGGTGCCACAGTTCGCCCTCATCATCCCGGCTCACCACTTCTCCTGCTTTGCACGCCATTGCTGCGCAGCCATCTACTTGCAACTGATAAAGGTTTTTGGTTCGAACCCCTATCTTCCGGGTCTCTCCAGTGGTCTTCCTGCGCAGGAAAGCCTTTCCTTTGCTGAAGACCACATCATACCCCTTGACTGCATGGGCATTTACCAGACCTTTCACTTTCCAAAAATAGCTTGCAGGCCCACTTGGTGAAGGCGACTTCATTTCACCAAGCTCCATCATCTTGCTGCATTTTCAACAAGAGGAGGGTGAAATACAAGAGGAGGAAATGGAGTTTCCGAGGGATCCACGTAATACTAGAAGTAGATTGTCATTATTTCAATAGTCTATCCATACTTATTGGACATTGAAATATAGACTGGCAAATGCCATAGTCAATGTTCAGGAAAATGGAGGGGACGCAAAAGCTGCCTCTATTTTAACTTAAATGAGAAGGGATATCCAAGAAATCCACCTTCTGCAACACCACCATAACTTCTTCCTAGGCCGCAGGAAGTGCCAATTGAAAAGTATGAATCAAGTGGATACGTCTAGCTCCAATTTTAAGGACTCGACACATATCGATCGATCTGATGATTGAGTTTTATGAAATCCTTTTCTTTTTATCATTTTGACATGCATATTATAGGTAGCATTTAATTTCTGAAGTTCTTGTATGTAATGGACAGTAAATTGGATATAGAAAACAGTATTAGGGTCAAACTTTATGAATTTTGGATGGCCTATGACTCTTTAAGGTGGCCAATAGACCTGGTTTCCAGCATTATTCATTATAACCTACTTTTCTCTTTTTTGATTAATGGAAAATAGAAAGGCTCTGCTAAACTTACAAAAAAAATCAAAGTAAAAATTTAATAATTAAAGATGAAATTATAATTTAATTTTATAATTTTATAATTTTTTTTAATTTCAACAACTTTAAAAATAACATAATAAAAATTGTTTTGATAAATTAATGTTATCTAATTTTATCAATAATTAAATTTATATAATTAAACTAATCAAAATTCAAACTAATATCCAACTAATTTATATTAGAGATCTGAAATGGATATAATGTGAAGTTATATCTAGATACATCACAAAATAATGTCAAAGGAGGAGTAGAGTTTTTTTATGTCAACTCAAGAGGAGGGTTCAAGATTTTTTCGTTGTATATAGTGGTTCTTGGGAAGCTAAACATCCTCTTTTGGAGCTTTTTCACGATTCCCATTGTGGCTTATTTTATTTCATGCTATTAGAGGTGGCGGCGGACAAGCATGCTGGATTTCTAGTCCAACACTGGTCTTTTGGATTGGTTGTCAGAGTTCTGGGCGCTGGTACACAAATATACAGCAAGTGGTGTCCTTGGGTGCTTAGGTGTCCCGCATCCTGCATGGAGGCTTCCAAAGAAAAGAACCCGCGGGAGGGCATTCAGACTTATTCTCCCGCTTCGCACAACGACGATTTCGACACTGATGTGGCTATTATTCAACATCGACTTCATTCTATTGAGGAATCTGAGGCAAATTGTATCTTGCGACATAGGAGGCTTAATTCCAGGAAAGCTGGTTGTGGTGCTCGCAGAGGGAAAAAGAACATCCTTAAACATAGGATGGACATTAAGGAGGTTAATTTGGATTACGAGGATTTTTGCACTAGGGTGGCAAGGCTACAGAGGCGGGCTGTTGTTGGGAGGTGGGTATTTCCAGATAGGGACGATTTTGATACTGCTTCATGGATACACCAGAAATGGAATACCTTAATTGGCTACACGCCAAAGGTTAGTAAGCTGATGAATGGGTGGTTCAGTATACACTTCATGAACCAGGCCGATGTTTTTAAAATCATGGGACGTACCTGGGTAAGAGGAAGGAGCTTCATGCAAATTATACCGTGGTACATTGGGTTTAATCCGGTATTGGAGGCACCACGTAACAGAGTGGTTTGGGTTAAATTGCCTGGCTTGCCTTTGGAATTTTGGACCATAAAGGCCTTGTGAACGATCGGGGATTCCATTGGGACCACAAAATATATAGATCCGAGCATTATGGGAGCGGCGGACAAGAGGATTGCATGGCTTCTGGTGGAGGTTGACTATTTCGGTGGCCTCCCGGGTGATATTGATCTCATTTGGAGTGATAGAAGGCATAGACAACGCATCGACTTCTGGGGGATTCCCTTCAGGTGCTTGATTTGCCACAAAACGGGCCATCTCAGAGACCATTGCCCGATGAGACTTCGTATTGCAAGGGCGGACCAGTCTAGAAACGCTTCAGAGAGAGTACGTCGTCACCCCAATGTTCAAGCGCCGACGGCTGGCTTAAATTCAGGTATTAGAACTAACTCTTCCTCTGAAGAAGAAGCTTACAACACAGCGGAGGGACATAATGATGTATCGCTCCCTGATTTGGTTGTCCCTGCTAATATAGCGAGTCATCCATCTGTATCTAAGAATCTTTATAGGGTACTCCAGCCTGAGTCACAGCATGACATTGACCCCTCCTTTTCCATTCAAAATGATCCTGATGGACCGATATCTTGCCCATATTTTGCTCCATCTGCCCCATCCTTTTCTGCTAAAAATGCTATATCCTTGTCCTCTCCGGGAAACGTACGTAACCCTGAGAAGCGACCTATGAGTTATAAGGATTTGGGTCAATGTAGCTCTATGGCTCCTATTCGTCCGGAGGGGAATATCTCCTCGTCCATTGATCCCCCTTTATTTAAATCTTATAGCTCTGTTGGGACGCAGCCTTCTAATTTACATTGCCGCGGTACTGTAAATGATTGTGATGATCAGGGACCGGGAGATATGGGGAGTGGGGGACCGTTATATCATGTCCGTAGTTTGCTTAATGATAGTGAGGATGATGGGTTATACTCAGGCTCGCCACATGACACTCCCGGCTTTAATGGGACCACAAACCCTTCCGATTCCTCTAGAAATTCCATAGGTAGTGATCTTGATTTTCTTTTCAGAAATTCCAACATGGACCTCGCTGCTTTGACGGTTTTTGACAAACCTATTCCATCCAAAACAAAGCATTCTCCTACCTTATCCGATGCATTAAAATCCATTAAGAAAAAGGCAAAAGACGCTTGTGGCAGGAAGAAGAAGGAGAAAATTAAATCCATTTCTCTGTTCATGGATGACGGGGCCGGGATCAAGGACACTCCCATTCGCATCAATCTTGGGGCAGCAAACAATTCCAGGGCACTTAGAGCATGTAACCCTATTGTGGTTTCGCCATGAATCAAGTCATATCTTTAAATATTAGGGGTTTGGGTGATGACCCTAAATATCATTGCCTGCGGGAGATGCTGGTCTCTATGAATCCGTTCATTTTCTTTGCACAGGAGACTATGTCTGATAGGACTAAGGCTATTAATATGTTTTTAAGAATCAAGAAAAATTGGCATGTTGCTGCAACAAATTCATGCGGACGTTCTGGGGGTTTACTGGTCATGTGGAACCCCTCCTTTGCATCATTTAAAGCTTACAGCTTTTTTGGTGGTATTTTGTTGCATGGACGTCTCAGAGGTATGGATCATACTTTCAATTTTATTAATCTATACGCACCATATGTGAATAGAAGGTCTTTTTGGGACAGGATGGTGATGACTGGTATTTTTCATCTACACAACCTCATCATTATGGGTGATTTCAATGCTACTTTCAATGCTGATGAAGCATGGGGAAATAAGGCCCGTATGGACCCTTTGGATGGCCATTTGAACGACATTTTCCTGTCTCATGGGCTGATAGACATTAGGCCGCACCCGCTGATGCCTACGTGGACCAATAGAAGAGCGGGTGTGAATTTCATTGGGAAAAGATTGGACAGGGTGGTGGTTAAAAATTCGATTTTTGACATTTTAGGGGGACCCAAATCCTTTGTTATGGTTTCTGATGTTTCTGACCACTACCCCATCTCTCTCTCATGCAATAATTTCCCTGTGCGCTCGGGATATCCTTTCAAGTTCAATAGGATATGGTTAGAGGACCCGGAGTATACCTGTTTGGTTGAGGACATCTGGAGACAGGATCCCGAGCCTATGCATTCGGAGTTATGGGACTCCTTCCATCACAAAATGCAGAAAATTAAGACTATGACCAAGTCTTGGGAACGTGAGAAGAAGTGTAGACACAGAGCAGAGTACATGCGGATTCAGGCTGAAATGGAGGTTATTATTGAATCCTTTACTCATACATACCCAGATGAACAAACACTTGAGAGTCTGAAATGCTTGGGCAATAGGAAAAGAGAATTATTAAGGATTGAAGAGTCCACATGGAGGTTGAAGAGCAGGGCACTGTGGCTAGCAGAGGGGGATCGAAATACTAAGTTCTTTCACAAATGTGCTTCTGAGCGGAGAAGTAAAAATGCCATTTGGCGCATCAAATCTGCGGATGGATCCATTGTATACTCTTCCAAAGATATTCAAAACGAGGCTATTCGATATTTTGCAAACTTTTATGCCAAGAAGGATGATACCAATATGGTAGACCAAGCGTGGATGCTTGAACACATCCCTCGTTTTTTTGATGATACAGCTATTGCACATATGGATAAGGTGATCACTGGGAATGAAGTTAAATTGGTCCTAAAATCATTTGCATGTGATAAAAGTCCGGGGCCAGATGGCTGGCCCGCGGAATTTTATATCCATTTCTATGATTTGCTGGGAGAGGACCTGACCAAGGTGATTGAGCAGATACGTATTCGGGGCTATATCTATCCCAACAATACTAGGGCAGATGGCCTCTCAAATATGGGTTTATTTTCTGATTTTGGCACTATGCAGGTTCAGCTTTTCCGAGATGGTCTTATATACTGGGAGACAGAGATTGATATTTCATAATGTGGTTCATATTTGACATTTTGGTCTTTCCCACTTCTTTTCCGGCAGTATTATCTTTTTGCAGGTTTTGATATATCACACATATCATCCTCAGGCGAGCGTGTATAAGATCTGATATATATCTTTCATTCGTGCTCGTTGATCATGCTATTTTTCCATTCTCAGGCGAGCGTGACTGACGTAAGGTGGATGTTTAATCTCTCAAGCGAGCGTGATATCTTCTTCTGGCGTGAATGCACCCCGTCAGGCGAGCCGGTTTCTTTTATCTGCTTGGCATAATTAGATGCTGCCTATTTTGCACTTTTGACTCGCTCCCTCTGCCACGAGACAGTCATTTGCATTTTATATCATCTTTTGTAAGGCATTATACATGGCATGATTTCAATCATATATATCGGACTAATCCTGTGCATTATCATTTTATCTTTCTTTCATGTCATAGGTTTATTTTTCATTTGCTATCTGTCATTATCTCTCCATCACCTCTGTCTGCTCGCTCTCATAGCTGAGCATTTTGTATGAACGGGTACGTTCTATGTTGATGCAGCCTTCACAAGGTTGCCTATGGTTGTTTATTCTCGCTGTATCTTTATACATGCTTGAGATATATTGGACTATGTACTGTTTTATATTAATATATAACAGCGTTTTTTTCTTCTGAAAAAATAAATAAAATAAAATAAAATAAAATTATATCTTAGTATTGTGGTGCAGTAATTCCATAATGGGCCTCAGTTCTTGTGTATGACAATGGCCTCTTTGTGACTTCTTATATGTGATATGAGAAAATATTATGATAGTGATATGGAGATTTGATAATCCTTATGAAAAATATATCACGACAGACCTATGATTGTTACGCTGCATTGTTATGGCTAATGTTCTCTCTACATAATTTATTATGATGGTATGTGGTGGATGCAATGTGAAAATGTTGAAAATGTTTTAAAATGAAATTATCAACAATAGATACATCTGGCCACAAAATAATTAGCATTATTATTACTCACTACTTAGTAAATATATAACAATGTAAAAGTGTGTAAAATATTAAAATAAACAATTTGCAACTTGAATCAATCAAATTTCCGAAGAAATGAAGCATGGGCATGCATTTTAGTGAAGCATGGCAATTTTGGCTCGAATCACAAAAATACACACCCAACCTTCATTTCAAGGCCAAATTGAATAATTCATCTTGGAGAGTATTTATTTACTCGTAAGTAACAATAACACAATTAAATATTTTAAAATTTTCACATATATATTAATTTTGTTCAGGAATACTCCAAATTGTAACATGAGTAAAGCTTATGACAGATATATGAAGAAGATATGTTGAGCCCTATGATAGAGGTAACATGACAGACCTATGATTTCTCCATTGCATTGTTATTGCTAACTATCTCACTACATAATTGCTTAAGATGATTTGGGGTGAACGCAATGTGAAAATGTTGAAAATGTTTTAAAATGTAGTTATCTACAAAAAATACATCTAGCCCTAAGAAAATTAACAAATTTGTTACTATTCTACTAGTTAGTAAAGATATAAAAATGTAAAAGTGTGTAAAATAGTAAAATAAAACATTGAAAATTTGAATAAATCATATTGGTTAGGAAATGAAGTTTGGGTGTGCATTTTTGTGAAACAAGGAAATTTTGTCCCGCTAGACAAAAATACATGCCCAAGGCTTCATTTTAGGGCCAAATTGAATGATTCAACTTGGAGAGTATTTCTTTATTCATAAGTAATGTTAATACAATTAAATATTTTTTACCTTTTCACATATATATTTCTATTGCTCAAGAATACTCTAAATTCAATTGATTTAGGGTAAACGGTAGGGTTTGTGTGGCTCAAATAAATGCACACCATGATTTGTAATTTATTGGCAGTGATACAATGAGCATTCCATCCCAGGGTACAAAATTGTACCTCAGTAATGGGCCTCATTCTTGTGGTTTAAGAACGCCTTTTAATGTGCTTCATTTGTTGGGTATGACAGTGGCCTCTTTGGGCCATCTTATCTATGATATGAAAAAAGATTATGTCATAGATATGAAGGATATATGTTCAGCCCTATGAAAAATATATCATGATAGACCTATGACTATTTATTTGCATTTTTATTTCTAATTTTCCCTCTATATAATGGCTTATGATTATATGGGGTTAACACGATTTCATATTGTTGAAAATGTTTTAAAATGCAATTGTCTACAATAAAGACTTCTAGTCCTAAGAAAATTAACATTGTTACTACTCGACTGGTTAGTAAATATATAACAATATAAAAGTGTGTAAAATAGTAAAATAAACAATCTTCAATTTGAATCGATCATATTCGCCATGAAATGAAGCATGCTTGTGCATTTTACTGAAGCAAATAAATTTTATCCTGCTTCATAAAATGCATGCCCAACCCTCATTTCAAGGAAAATTTGAATGATTCAATTTGGAGATTATTTATTTACTCATAAGTAACATTAACGTGCAATTAAATATTTTTAATTTTTTACATATATATTTATGTTTTTTAAGAATATTCCAAATGGCATAGATTTCATAGGGTGGAAGGAAGGGTTTTTGTGCCTCAAATAAATGCACACTAGGACATATAATTAATTGGAAGTGATATAATTATCATTCCATCCTATGGGTTTACAAAATTGTACCTCATTCTTGTTATGTAACAATGTCCAAATGGGCCTTGGTCTTGGGGTGTAACAACACCCTAATGGGCCTTGGTTCTTGGGTATGAAAACCACCTCCTTGGGAATTCTTATTTGTGATAACATCACAACACCATAATGGGCCTTATTCTTGTGGTGTAACAATTCCCTAATGGGCCTAATTTCTTGGGTATGGTTGTGGCCTCCTTAGGCCTTATCTGTGATATGAGAAAATATTATTATAGATATATGAAGGAGATATGTCGAATCCTATGGTAGAGATATCATGATGGAGCTAGGACTATTCTGTTTCATTGTTATTACTAATGTTCGCTCTATATAATTACTTATGATGGCATTGGGTGAATGCAATGTTAAAAAAATTTAGAATGAAAGTATCTACAATAGATACTTCTATCCTTAGTAAAATTAATAATGTTACTACTCTACTAGTTAATGGTTAATGGCTAATTGTGGGTCACCTATGGATGGTAATGAACCTATTTTCCTAGTTGAAATTATGTATAGGCTTGTAATTTTAGTTTTTTTTTTTTTTTTTTAATTTTAAAGTGATTATTGAGCTGATTGGTCTTGTCAAACACTTAAAAAGCATTTGTCCCTCCAATCCTCTTGTTTTTTTCCTTTTCCTATGTGTTGGTAGTCTTAAATCTAGCAATAATTAGAGTCTTTGATTTTGGAAATTCCTAGATACATTCATGTCATGGATAGCTATCCTCCTCCTAGAGGGTGTTAATGTGACAAGATGCATGAGATAAGGAAGGATATGAGACACCTAGCCAATCAAATGGAAGTCGTACATAAGGTCATGGTCTATATTATTACCCATATGGAATCCAAAATGAAGAAGAATGAAGAGTTAGAATGGTAAATAAATCAAGGACCGCAGTCTCTTTTCAAAATTTTATTTATACATTTTATACAAGCCTAACCTTTCAGCCTTAAAAGAGAAACCTTAAAATATATAAAAGTTGGTGTAAAAATTTTATAAATTCGAAATTAAATTGTGCAGAATTTTTGTGTTGAATCATCTCTCATTGGAATCAACCTAAGGAATCAAAGGCTTTATAACATGTTAAAGCAATTGAAATTTAGAGGATGAGTACCCATCGACAATCAGGATACTAACCAACCCATCTCCAAATCAATGACCATGATTCATTTTGACAGATCCTCCATGATTTTCAAAAACCACTATGGGGACCCCTTAGAAATGGTTAATGCCTTTTATGAAAACCACGCATTGAATGTTGATGGAAACACATGTACCTGCCAGGAGAGGTAGGAAAGTGAGTGGGCCCTTACACATCATCAAGTTGTTTCGATAAAAGCCCATCCCGCTTATTATTTTATTTGATCTATAGTTGCAGAATTATAGTGAATCCCGTCTAGAGTGTATATTGTCAATTCCTCATCAACATTAAATTTTTAATTATCTCGAGTTACTGGGTAACTCATAATTCAACATTTCTTCGTTGTCCTTTCTTTGCAATTTTAAACATGGAGAAAACAATAAAATCAACTAACAAATCCACAATCTCTATGGTGTTTTTTCATATACCCCTTAGGAATAGAGAAGCCAAAGTATATGATTCCAATTCCTCCTTGGACCTTTTGGAGATTCTACAGGACATTCTTGACTGTTCCAGTGATTTAGATAATATTTTCAAGTCGTCCAATCTGGCCTTTATCATGAAATTGTCCCACATACTTGTTATTTCCCCAAACTCACTACAATGAAAATACCTTCTAGCAGAGGTCATAACGAAAGTTTTTAGTGTTATAAAATTGGAAAAATTTGTGAAAAAAATATCTGCTAAAACATTTTCTGTGATAGCAGATGTTTTAAAATATATTTTAACGTAACTTCATCACAATTGAAGAAGGGTCGTCGAAGTTTTAGCAGATTTTTTCTTTTGCGGTGCACTTCATGAAACAAGTAGCATTAGTACTCTACATATATAAATGCACTTGACAGAAAACATAACTAAAAGCACAAAGGCATTGAATGAAAATAGTTACACCAGTGCATAATATATATCACATTGTTTCTAATGGAAAAAAGCCTTGGGGCGTTCTCGTAAGGAACGACATCGGGGCACGCAAAAAAAAATTGTTGAGTCGGTGATTTAGTTTAAACTTGCAGCATCGATGTGTATCGTTTGTATAAATGCCACAGTGCGTTGGTTATTTAAAAATTTTCGGTGTTGTTAATTTTCATGATGCACCAAGCTGGAAATAATATTTTGTAGGATCAGTGTGTTAGTTCTATCAAAGCACTGGTGCGCTAAGAATATAAATCCACCAAATTTTTAATTTCAAACAATAACAATGCTTGAAGAAATAAATGATTCGGCATTGTCATTTTCCGAAAAGGCACCAGTCACGTAAAAAAGATGTTTTCATGGTGATTTTATATAAAATAATGCACGAGTGCATCTTTATGTTTAGACGTAATGATTTTTTGTATGAGATTTTCTCTCTTTCGAAAACATCAACCTGTGGCAGTGAAATTATTGTAATTAAAAAAAAAATGTTCCTAAAAATATTGACATATATATTATAATATTATTCACGTAAATTAAAATTTTATTAGTTCATTTGTATATGATGTTTGGATTAATTTGTTATATTATCATATTTCACATTGCTTCATTATAATATTTAATCATCCATATATTTATCAATGGTGTAGGATTTCACAATGACATTGGATAACACAATAGAATTTAAATTAAATTGCATTGTGGTATATATCAATAAGAGGTTGTTTTTCATACAAAATGGGATTGTTATTGGTAACCCCTTGTCTTTCAATTGAGACATTGTCCATTATTTTAAACAAAATGTTTGATTTTCAAAGAAAAATATTTCAAAAAATACAATAGGTTGCGTTGATATCCAAATAGATCATCATTATTCATTGGAATTGTTGTTAATGCTCAAGCTACTTCCATGACTTGAAAATATAAAACTAGCATTTGCCCCTAAGGGTGCAAAGGTACACCGAAGGAGTAGACTTTGTACTAACTCTTGTGCCTATCAAAGAGTTCGGCCTAGTCGTGCGTGTTTTGTTTGAGATTAACAATTGACATTTTCGAATAAATTAAATGTTAAGAATAATGGAATACTATTTATAGTTTAAATAGTATTCACATAATTATAATATTAACCCATTCGATTATTACTATGACATCAAGCTTTAATTAAACACTATGGCTTCGTTCAAAAGGCTATATTAAGGTTATTCACATAATTACATTAACCCATTCCATTATTACTATGGCATCAAGCTTTCATTAAAAAAATTTAAATATTAAAGTTAAAAACAATTATTGAAAAAACAAATAAATGTTAAATATAAAAATTAAATTAAAAAATATATATGCTAAACTTTATTAAATTAAAAAAAATCATTAATATTAACATTATAAATAAATAAATTAAAAACAAAAAATATTAAATTTTAATAAATAAATAAATTGATAAATAAATTTTAAAATAGAGGAAAAAAAAATTAGAGTTAAAATTAAAAAAAAAAAAAAGGAATACAAATTAATTTAAAATAAAAAAGGGGGAAAATTAAATAAATTTAAAAAATAAAATAAAAAATAAAATTAATTTTTAATATAAAACTTAAAATTTAAAAAAAAATTAAAAAACTAAATTTTAAATGTTAAATTTTATTTAATTAAAAAAGGAAAATTAAAAAAAATATTTAAAAATACATATTTAATTTAAATTAATTTAAAAAAGTAATTAAATAAAATATTAAAATTTATCAAATAAAATTAAAAAAATTAAAAATTAAATTAGTTTAAATTAAGGTGGGTCCGCCGACTCGAGAAGAAGGGTGAACCGTGGCCCTAAAACCCTTATATCCATACGTATTAAGGATTGGAGTTAGCAATCAAAGGTTTTTAACAGCGATTAGAACCCGTGATCAGTGCACCCATCCGACGGTCGAAAGCAATTCGAAAGATCTGACCGCTGAAATCAATATCGCGCGAGTTACTTACGCTATCGTTAACTCACGGTGAGGGGGGTTTTTCAAAACCGTTCAGGGACACGCGTCCCTCAGTCTATGGAATCGCTGCAATTTCTGAAATACAACTTACCGCTTTCGTGCCTCGCGGAATACTGTCGGGTTTCCAACTCCTGGTTTCACGAGATTAACCTCCGAGCAGCTTTGAATGCGATCATCGCTCGATCTATTAGCCCTTAGATCCGATGTCCTCCATTGATATCGCGTTGTCTCTTCAACGCCTCCAACGAATGCGCAGAGAGCGGTTTTAGGCTCGTGACGTGGCGATCTTCCACTGGATCGCGTGAATTTTAAGTGGTTTCACATCCAGGCAAAGGTGGGGCGGAATGAGCGGTTTTTGGGAATAAGCCCGGTGGATCCCGAACGCTGATGCCATCATTTCTATCGTTACCGCCTGAATGCAAAAAAGGGCTGAAAACCCCCTTCACAATGTGGTGATTCAGGCGAGTAGCCGGATGTGCTCTTTCTGAAAAATTTTGAGTACTTTTCGTCTAAATCCACGACGGAAATCTGCTTAGGCTGCCCTACCGAAGCATTTGACATCGATCCTGCAAACCGCGTCCATGAATTCGATGTCTTATTTCAAAAGAAACGGACTTAAAATGCTGTCTTTGCAAGCAAATGTAAGAAATTTTCATGATTTGGTTACTTGTTGAGTCTGGTAGGCGAATTTTCCTGACTAAATTCCGGTATATGAACTCCAAAACACTGCAAATCAAGTGTCAGAAGAAAGGATCATATAGTTTAAGAAAAATTTCAAGACAAAATAATATACAGCATTGGTAAATAATATATCCCGACTGCGAAAAAGAAACATGGAAGAAGAAAACCAGAAAAGATTACCTGCCTTAACAAGCCGAATAACTTAGAAGACACCATCGGAGAAACGTAGTCTTTTCGCACATAAAACTAAAACTAAATAAACTTAAATAATGGCAAAGTTCCGGCAGACATGATAAATTTTAAGAAGAATTTGCTTCCTTACTGAAACACAGAAATAAGATGCCGAAACAAATATTTTTCATATCTTTTCCTATTCATATGTAACACTGTTCCAATAATTTTTTGAGTTTGAACTTAATTCTTCACAAAAATCGTCCGGTCGATTTTGTTCATTTTCCGCTGAAAGATCGTAACGTTCAAACCGGAGAAAACGTGAAAAAGCGCTCCACAGACAGAGAAAGGTGGAAAATGAGAAATCGCATTGCAAACCGTCGATTTGGCGGAAAATGAGAAATCGAATTGCAAACCGTCGATTTGGCATATTCGTTTTAGAACTACGAATCTGCTACAGTGTCGTGGGCTAAAGCCCACAATAGATCACAAAAATCGTCCGGTCGATTTTGTTCATTTTCCGCTGAAAGATCGTAACGTTCAAACCGGAGAAAACGTGAAAAAGCGCTCCACACACAGAGAAAGGTGGAAAATGAGAAATCACATTGCAAACCGTCGATTTGGCGGAAAATGAGAAATCGCATTGCAAACCGTCGATTTGGCATATTCGTTTTAGAACGACGAATCTGCTACAGTGTCGTGGGCTAAAGCCCCACAATAGATCACAAAAATTGTCCGATCGATTTTGTTCAATTTACGCTGAAAGATCGTAACGTTCAAACCGGAGAAAACGTGAAAAAGCGCTCCACAGACAGAGAAAGGTGGAAAATGAGAAATCACATTGCAAACCGTCGATTTGGCGGAAAATGAGAAATCGCATTGCAAACCATCGATTTGGCATATTCGTTTTAGAACGACGAATCTGCTACAGTGTCGTGGGCTAAAGCCCCACAATAGAACACCTTCGGTGTAAATAAAGTGTAATGAGTGTATCTATATTTGTGAGAATAATGAAAATTGAAATAAATATTATACATCAATGTAAGCTGAATATCAATTTACCATAGCAAAAAGTGACTCATAAATTGTGCACATGGCTTCAAAACCAAATGTCATTCCTTGTTGCAACAAGTCTTCTTTTGGCGTAGTTCCATACTCTGTTTCTTACATGTTGTAAACCCCATTATAAATCATAGATTTAATATAAAGGATTTTTTTGTTCTTTTAATTATAAATATAAAGAATTAAAACAACATAGATACTAACAAATTCAACAATTATTTTATAATATTCCAATGATAAGAAGTTGATTTTGACCACTAGTGTTTGACTTATTATTTGTTGGTTAGTACCATTACTAAATAAATGAGTAAATTAGAATTTTAGCGATCAACTTTTAATAATGAGTGCTCTAACAATAGACTTTTACAAAAGGATTGGTTTTACCACATGGATTGTAAAATTACTTGAATTTAAAGAAGATAGACCACCTTAAACCATAAATTATTTTTTAACTTATTTTTTGAATGACATTGAATATGAAAAGAAAAATGTCCTTTTTATATTATAAAATGAAAGAGAGGAATTAGAGGATAATAGCAACACTAA
>CM076584.1:1427538364-1427740458 GCA_034641835.2 Pinus albicaulis
CGACTATGCCCATGTTTTTCCGCGTGTATACGCGAGTACAGCTAGACTTTTCCGCGTATGCCATTTTAATGATTAAAAAATATATAAAAATCTCTAATTTCGCGCTGGGTTGATGGTTACTCAGGTAGTTCAACCACCCCAGCCCGTGGCCAACTGTTTCCAACTGCTGAAACTACTTGGAGGGACTATAAAAAGACCTCATGTGTATGGCCTAAGGGAGAGAGAAAGTATTGATATTATACTCTGTTGGTATTCCCTATCCAAGTCTGATTCCCCGTGCCTCCTGCACTTTCCCAGTTCATTTCAGGAAACCCTTGTTTCCTTGAGATATACATCCCTTTATGTGTTATCTCGTATGCACCAGTTTGGAAGGAGTCTTAGCGAGGCAAGGGCTGGACGGATCCGGACGACGGTCTGCGAAGGCCTTGGAAATCAGGTGATCTCTCCACTTATTTTTGTACGTACTATTTTTATAATACAGAAGTATCATGCTGTTCCCGAAGTAAACGTGTTAGTGTATGCTTTAATGTATGAAGAATATTTGTTATACAAGCATTCATGATGATTTATTTAATGTTTTATATGAATCTCACTAACATATAGAGTAGAAATATACCGTACAACTTGTCCTTTGTGCTGGTTTCTTCTTTTATTTCAGGTGAAAGAGGAAGGACGGTTGCAGGGAGTTTGAACTCCACGTGGATCTACTTCAAACGTAGGACCAACGGGTAAACTCCTCATTCTACTCGATTTCGTTTTTATGAATGTGCATGATCGTGTGAGTCTCTGTTAAGTAGTACGCCCCTGCTCTGTGGAGGTTGAATCCCAACCAACCTCTAGGGTGTTAATTCCCCCGAAACAGAACTGGCGACTCCGCTGGGGATCACATTTTTGTGATTCTCCTGATGGGTTGTTTCAGCTGTTTGGTAGGTTGCCAACAGTTTCTTTTGTCTTTTACAATCCAGTTTGCTTTCTTGCAGTCAGTCTGAAGTCTTGATATCTTTCCCAGGCTTGTACTTTTTGTTTTTCATTATCTTTCTTTGTATACACTTTTTTGTTTGCACACAGTCGCGTATACCCGCGAGTTTGTGTAGAAGGAACCGCGTATACGCGAGTTTCCCTCAACACAGACGCGTATACACGCTTGTTGCATAACTGCAAAGTAGCGTATACCTAGGCTGAGTTTGAAATTTTAAGATTCTGGTGTTTTTGGTCTTTTCTGGCTGTGGAGGCCTGTGTCTGCAGAGTCTCTGTACTTACTGGAGTGTGACAGAAGTGGTTTCAAGTCTTGTTTCTCTTTCGTTTGTCCGAAAACTGATCTTTTTGGCAAAGTATCCTTGTTGGTGCTAGCACTCCTGGATTGAGTTCCAAGATCGCTTTCTGAGTGTTCTTGGCTGTTCTGCTTTATCAGAACAGAGAGCTTCTGCTCACTGACTCGCTCCTATCTTTGTGTTGTGCTTTGCATTGCGTTCTTTGCTTTGTTTTCGATTGGTTTTCTTGAGTTTCATAGGCTAGGGTTTTGTTTCAATTTTTGAAGAACTTTTCTTGCTTCTTTGGAATTTTGTGTTGCAACGAGTTTGCACTATTTCTCTAGGCTGTTTGATTGAGTTTTTGGTCTTCCATTGCTCTTATTGATCTTGCTATCATTAGCTTTATAAGGTTTGGGAGCATAGTTGAAGTTTATGCTTGAAATTCGATCTTGTTTTGGCTTGGATTGTGATAGTTGTTCTTGGTTTTTTTAAAGCTCTTGTTTTATAAAACTGAAAAGTCCAAAAAACATTTGTTTTGCTTTTTGTTTTTGCATATCAAAAACTTAAAAAACATTGTTTCTTGTTTTTGTTTTTGTTGTTGCGTTTTTCATTTTCGTTTGGCCTTATCTTTTGGAGCTTTAGTGAAGTTTCTTGCTTCTAGTTTTGGCTTGATTTTGAGGAGAGGTGGTCTTTTGATTTCTTCTTCTTCTTGTTGAGTATTTTTGTTGTCTTATACTAAGAGTTCTTTCTTGCAAGAATTGGCTTTTTGGATAACAAAAGATGAGTTAAAACTGAAGGAGCCTTTTTGGGAAATTTCACCTTGTTTCAAGAGACTTTTGCATCTTAGAATTTACATGCTAGTGGTCATTTGCATTAGGTGCATTGAATCATTTAGTTAGCTTCTTAGTGTTTGTGAGTGTGAGTTTGTAATTCGAAAAGAAAAATACATTTTTTAGTCTCGTAGAACTTATATAGAAATTGCTCTTCATCGAAAGACAAAGAACTGCATGTGCATGTAGTCAAGTTTTTATTAATTTCTTTTGCGTCAAAACACCATTGGTTTCAACTCCATATCCTTGTGACTTAATACAACAGCCCTTAAAATAAGCGATTTAATCTAAAATCAACTAGCAAGTTTTACTAAGTGTCAATCACCAACTAGCTAGGTTGTAGGGCCTTGGAATAGATGAGAGGAGAGTTAACTCTCCAAGGCCGCTCAAACAAACATAGAAGTTGATTAATTGAGCGAAATCCAACTCCGTGAGGTGGACTGGGAAAGCTCTCATCCGAGAGTCAAGCGCGAGGGGAAGTGAAGGTTGAGAAGAGGGATACCCCCCTCCGATTAGCTGAATCTGACCTCAAGACCGTTCCGCCCAGCTTCTGATACGGATTGGTGTCCATAGTTGTCGTTCCTAGGTTCCACACAGGTGACTGCGGGGGGGAATACCCGTGGTACCTGAGGCAGACGTCGCATCACTTTCAGCAGTACTTCTGGGGGGTGCCCTTGCGAAGCTTGGGTGCTTGACCCGGCAAAGGCTGTCGTTAGGAGGTCGGCGTAACTGTTTCCGATACCTTCGCTAGTTGTTCTGGGCCCTAATCATCCCGCATCGTCTCGAAGGCCCTATACTTTCCCCGTACGGTGTCCGGTCCTCATCACCCAGAGCGGAAATACTTGGAGGCTGTTTGCTTGCTGTTTCTCAGGGTTTTGATTTTAGTGAGTGCTCTTTGCTCCTAGCTTGCATAGCTTTTCACTTTTCTTGAGTCTAATATAATAAATTTGTAAAAGTGGCTGATCAAGCGCCTCGACGTTCGAGGAGAGTCCGGGGGTTATCTCCCGAGAGTGCAGAGCCTTCTTCGAGAAGGCGTAGGAGCGATCTAGCAGGTGGTTTTCACCCTGTTGAGTCTGACGCTGTGGAGAGAGATCCTCCACTGAGGTCTGAAGGTTTCGTTGCTGATTCCGGTGTTGGTTCCGAGAGGAGCGTTCCGCTCGCCTCGAGAGTTTTGTTTCCTCAGGAGGAAGATTTTTAGATAGAAGATATACCTGAGCCTGTAGCTACAGGTCCATCTCCTCTTCCTCTTGATCATCCGTTTGTTATTCAGTACGTCGGACCGGAGTCTGAGAGACCGCCGGATCTTCCATATCTTTCTTATCTTTCGATGGCCACGACCGGGAACGCGGCTTCTACCGTGAGTGCTGCGGGCATTCAGACCCCTGCTTCTGTCGAGGCAGGGGGCACTCTTGCTCTATCTTCGAGTGCTTCTAGCACTGCTATGTTTGGCTCGGGGTTCACCCAAGCATATGCTTCTCAATCTGGTCCCTTCGTTTCAGGGATGTCCATTGCTGGAAATCCCTCTTTTTCTTTTACCGCCGGTGCAACTGGATCTACGCCCATGTCTAACATGGCTAGTGGATCGGCTTCGTTTCAGGGTTTCCCCTTTGGGACTGGACATATTCCCAGTCCCAATCCTTCCTTAGGGTCGTTTCCTTTCACATCCCAGACCCAGAGTTTCAACCCTTGGGCTCAGGGACCGAGTTCGACCGCTTTTATGGGATGGAATCCTATGTTTGCAACGTCTGGGGCAGGGAATCAGTTCATCGCGAGTCATCCAGGGAATGCTTCGTTCCCTGCATCGAGTGCTTATTAGTCTTTTTCTCCTCTGTCTAATGCGTGGAACCCCTGTCAGGGGCTTTCCTCTTCAGTCAATACTTCAGCGGGGGGAACTAGCCTGGGTTATGGTAACTCGGCGTGGGGAGGAGGTTCTTCTCCGTTTTCTACGGGTCCTTTCTGGCAGCCTGGTGCCTCATCAAATCCAGACTATTCTTTTCAGAATGTTGGAAATCCATCCCATCAAGGATGGAATTCTCAGGCTCCGCCTCGATTACCATTTCTGGCAACGTTAAACTTGCCAGACTTGTCGAAGTTAACTAATGACCCGATTCGATACAGTCTGGGGTGGCCTCCGGTTCCAACCAAACTTCCTTCAGACATTCCTAAGTTTGAAGGCAAGAATGGTGAAGATCCGGCAGATCACATCACCACTTTCCACTTATGGTGCTCATCGAACTCTCTGATCGACGACTCGATTAGATTGAGATTATTTCAACGCACCCTAACTGGGAATGCTGCTAAATGGTATATAGAGCTCACTGGGGGCAGTTTCGCCACATTTGGAGAACTGGCTGTCACATTTCTTAACCATTTTCAGTTGCCTGTCAGATATGAGGCCGGGACCGAACTCCTGGCTAATTTTAAGCAGGATGAGGCAACTCACATTTCTGATCATATTCAGGAATGGAGGAGAAGGAAGAGGCTTATCAAAGCCCATATTCCAGGTGAGTTCCTTCTCGAGTGGTTTTTGAAATCGCTTCAGTCAGACATTTAAAAGGATGTATCCATGTCAGGGGTATATTCCGAGGAGCAGGCCATCTTTAGGGCCCAGCAGTTAGAGTTGATCTATTCTCAGTCTGGCATGCTTTACAAGTATTTTCCCAATGCTCCTCGCTCCAAATTGGATCTATCGAAACCCAAACCCGGTCCGCATGGTGACGGACTTGTCGGATCGGTCAGTAGTAGTGCAGCCAGCCTGCTTTCTCAATTGCAGCAGTTGTCTTTACAATCTGCTCCTTCTGGTCAGGCTGTGCCTGCTGATTCATCACCTTCCCAGTCTTTGTCCATAAATGCTGTCCAATCTTCCGAACCCAAAGGAAATCAACAATCCGATGGGAAGAAGAAGGGACGTAATAACAAGAAGAAGGGCAAGAATGGGAAGGGCAATGCAAATAAAACCAACGAGCGTGTTGGTGAAGGGCAAAAAGAGAAAAAGAAAGTGAAGTTTCCATGCAAGCTTTGTGCTGGAGACCATCTCACACACCTTTGCCCGAAAATTCAGGATGCTCAGCGCCTGTTATCTCAGCAGGGTTCTTCTAGTTCCCAGGCTGTGCTAACAAACCCTTTTCCCCAAGGGCAACAATTAATTGCTGGCGCGAACCAAAATCTTGGGGCTTCCTCTGGAGGCGCTCAGGAAGGGGAAGTTCCATCGAATATCTTTATGATGAGTGCTCACGTGGATGTCGCTACGAGATCCCGTGATTATGGCGGAGAGGAATCTTCGAAAGCCAAGGAAGTTCCTGAGGCTACTGAGCCGCTTCATATCACGAAGCCAACTGTCGAGTCTATGCCTCGGATACCGAAGGCATCCTCTAAGCGGTCAACGATTAATCCGAACATGAGGGCTGCCCAGAACTACTCGATTGTAGAAGATTTGGCGCAAAGTCCTTGTGCTATGTCTGCCTTAGAGGTACTCCAGTCTTGTCCGGCTCAGCGCAGTGCTTTGCTCACTTCCATTGGGGCTATTGATCCGAAAAATTCTCTTCTGATTACCTTTGATATGAAGAATTTTAAGAAGAGACTTCCTCATCACATGGCCTTCCATATTAAATCATCGTATCGAAAGACTAACATCTTTCGCACGGTTGTTGATGAGGGTGCTTCTACTTGCGTGATGTCTTTTGCATGCTGGAAGACACTTGGATCTCCAAAAGCCGCTCCGTCTAGCACTATTCTTACTGCATTCGATGGTCATTCTCACAGACCCCATGGTATTGTCCCGGCTTTGCCCATCTGTGTTGGGGGCAAAACCGTTAACATAGAAGTTGAGGTAGTAGATGCAGCCTTGGACTACAACCTTCTGTTGGGGAGGAACTGGATATATGAGATGGATGCCATCGCATCCTCATTATTTTGAATTGTATGTTTCCCCCACGAAGGGAGGATAGTCATAGTGGATCAACTGGACTGTCCTCCTGTAGACCTGGATGCGCCTTCTGACTCATCTGTGCCTAAGTTGGATAATACCAAGGCGCCTGTCGAGAATCTGGGAGTTGGAATGTATTCTTCCCTGATGGGTTCTTTTGATCTTCCTCCTCCTAAGGTGTCTATTAATGCTATTTCATCCTCCAAGGCTCCCCTTCGAAGAGAGTTCTTTCGAACTCATTATTTTTCGGACCCTTGGACCTTACCTTCTCCAACAGCCACATTGGAAGAAGGGCAAGTGGGTGGAATGGCATTCCCGATTTCTGCAGCTGAGATTGCATATCAGTCTGTTGTTGACACTGCAGAGTCTGATCCAGATCCTCTTTCGCCGGAAGAGTTGGATGGTGATGTGGCTCCGGCTTGGACTCTTACTTCTTCTTCTGCCCAGGATTGTCTAGATACCACTCTTCCATCTGAAGAGGCCATCCTGGAAGCGATGACAGGTATAGATAGACCGTGGGATGACTTGCATCATCGGTCTTACTTCCTACCTGACTTGAGCGAAGTCGAAACAAGCTTTCCAAGTCCTCAGTCTCCTAGACCTGTTCACCCAGTCTTGAGCCCCTTAGCACCAGCACAGGTTTATGCTGAAGGGAACATGGCTGTGATCTCTCCTACTATCCCGATGAACATCTCCAGGAATCCCAACATTATCGAGAACGTTTTCATTGGAGCTGAATGTTCCCATGAAGAGGTTCAAATCTATACCGAGCTCTTCAAAGAGTATAGGGATGCTTTTGCTTGGTCTTATGAGGAAATGCCTAGCATAGACCCATCTATCGTCCAGCATGAGATCAAGACGTATGAAAACGCTAAGCCGGTCAGGCAAAAACTTCGTCCGGTTAATCCTAGGAAGGCAGCAGCTATCAAAGCTGAAGTTGAAAAGCTGCTTAAGGCGGGATTCATTTTCTCAGTTCCTCTGACTGAATGGGTTTCAAACCCCGTTCCGGTAGATAAAAAGCAAGGAACGATTCGAGTGTGCATCGATTTCAGAGACCTGAATAAGGCGTGTCCTAAAGATAATTACCCCACACCCTTCTTTGATCAGATTATTGACGAGTGTGCCGGTAACGAGATTTTCTCCTTCATGGACGGTTTCTCTGGTTATAATCAAATTACTATCCGTCCAGAAGATCAACATAAGACCGCATTTATTTGTCCCTGGGGTACGTTTGCATATAAGAAAATGCATTTTGGTCTTAAAAATGCTGGAGCTACTTTTCAGCGGGCCATGTCTTACGCCTTCCACGACATCAAGAAAATCATCGAGGCATACTTAGATGATCTAGCTTCTCATTCTCGAAAGAGGATGGATCATCCAGGTCACCTCCGACAAATATTTGAAAGATGTCGTTTTTATAAAATTCGTTTGAATCCGAACAAGTGCGTTTTCGCGGTGACATCCGGTCGGCTGTTGGGATTTATTGTGTCTAGGGAAGGGATAAGGGTAGATCCCTTCAAGGTTGAGGCAATACTTCGGTTGCCTCCCCCGTCTTCAATTCGTCAGCTTCAAAGTCTCCAAGGGAAGTCTAACTTTCTTCGGAGGTTTATCATTAACTATGATGAGATTACAAAGGGATATATGAGACTGTTGAAGAAAGGAGTTCCTTTTCTTTGGGACGACTATGCTCAACGCTCATTCGATGCCTTGAAAAGGCATTGACCTCTGCTCCTTTACTGAGTCCACCCGATTATAGCAGAGATTTTCTTTTGTATCTGGCTACAGCAGAATCTACCATTGGTATGGTTCTGGTTCAGGAGGATGATGCTCTGGCCGAGCATGTTATTTACTACCTTAGTCGAGGACTGGTAGGACCTGAACTGCGATACACCCCGATAGAAAAATTAGCCTTAGCAGCAGTCCATGCTGTGCAGCGACTCCGGCATTATATTATTCTTCGCAAAACTTATGTCTTGGTAGCTGCCAATCCATTTCAGTTTGTCCTCAGCAGGCGAGTGATTGGGGGCAAATATAATAGATGGATTGTGATATTACAGGAATTCGATCTAGAGTTCATGTCTGCCAAATCCAAGAAGTCATTAGTCTTTGCGGAATTGATCTCCGAGTTGCCTTGTGGAGAGAAGATGATCTATGATGAGTCCTTCCCGGACGAACACTTGTTTCTAATCTCTCCACAAGATCCTTGGTATGGGGATATCATTGTGTATCTCCAGACTGCGAAGTTTCCCTCTTCTTTTTCGAAAGATGAGCGTCGCAAGCTGCGTCACTTAGCCAAGAATTATTTGATTATTGGTGATGCTTTGTACCGTCGAGGGGTTGATTCAATCCTAAGACGCTGCTTAACTTTCGAAGAAGCCGAGGCTGTGCTCAATGATTCTCACAGTGGACCTTGTGGGGGTCATTTATCAGGGCTTGCTACAGCCCAAAAGATTTTGCGTGCTGGCTACTTCTGGCCCTCGATTTTCAAAGATTGTATTGAATCGGTCAAGAAGTGTCATCCTTGTCAGGTGTATACTCAAAAAATGCGCGCTCATCCAGCTCCGCTTTTTCCAGTCGTTACTGTCGGACCCTTCACAAAGTGGGGTATGGATTATACTACTTGTAACCCGCCTTCGGCAAAAGGTCACAAGTACATTATCGTAGCAGTAGACTACTTTACAAAGTGGGTCAAAGCTATGCCTACTTTTTGGAACGATGGTGAGACTGCAGCTCTTTTCTTCTTCAACCAAGTCATCGCTCGTTTCGGTATACCTAGAGAGATTGTCACTGACCATGGCAGTCACTTTCAGAACAGTATGATGGCTGAGTTGGCTCTTAAATTGGGTTTCCGGCAGGAGCATTCATCTCCATATTATCCTCAGGCCAATGGGCAAGTGGAAGCCATTAACAAATCCTTGAAGACAATTCTTCAACGGACAATTGATAAATATAGATCCAACTGGCACATTATGCTATATCCTGCACTCTGGGCATACAGGACGTCAGTTAAAACTGCAACTGGCTTTACTCCGTTTCAGTTAGTCCACGGGGTGGAATCCGTATTTCCCATTGAATGCGAGATTCCTTCCCTTAAATTAGCTGTTGAACTTCTTCCTGACACTTCTAGTCTGGCAGAACGGCTTCTTCATCTGGAACATCTTGATGAGCAACGTCGAGATGCCGCCACGTTGAACGAAGCGCATAAAAACAGAGTCAAAGTTCAGTACGATAAGGCGGTTAAGCCTAGGATCTTTTCCGAAGGTGACCTTGTTTTGGTCTATGCCCAAGAAAAAGATGCCTTGGGGGCAGGAAAGTTTAAGTCGATGTGGTATGGCCCCTATATTGTCAAAAAGGTCCTTAAGAAAGGAGCGTATACCTTGGTTGACTTTGAAGGAAATGAGTTGTTGGAGCCCCGAAATGGGCTCTATCTGAAGAAGTATTATGCCTAGGCTTTGCCCCGGCATTTTGCTTTGTATATAGTAGTTTTTGTCTTGTACATATCTGTTTGATTTTCGATTTTTGATGAGATGGTGATGTTTTTGATCTGCTTTGGCAGGTTGTGTTGATGTCATGAGTCATTTTGGTTTCGCCGATGGTGCTAGTAGACACACCCGGAACTTAGCTTCCGCGGCCTGGGTGCTTCATTATCCTTCCGGTCAGCTGTTGGTATCAAGAGGGGTCTGCATTGGTCCTGCTTCCAATAACGTAGCAGAATACACTGCAGTCATTCATCTACTCTCGGAGGCAATATCCTTGGGTGTTGATTCGTTGGTAGTTTTCTTGGACTCCCAGCTGGTGGTGTCGCAGTTGAACAACACTTATCGGTTACGAGATCCAATTTTATTACGATTGTTCTTGAGGGTACGTTTGTTACAAAGGTCATTTCAATTTTTAACATTCATTCATATTCCTCGAGCTGACAATTGGTTTGCCGACTCATTGGCTAATCAAGCTTTAGATTGGCATATTAATCATTCAATACAATAAAATCTAATCATCAAAAACATCATACATTTGATACATTTATCACATCACATCAAAATATCGCTGTATATATATCATCAGTATGTCAAAAAACTTTACAAAATTTTGGATCCATCAATGCCGTACAAAACTTGGGCTTATGCCCCATCATGTTCAGTCTCAAAAAATATACAGTCATCTAATATGAAAATCTGTCTAATCCTGAGGACCCTGCCCAGCGTTCCTATAGAACATCACTGCAGTGGCCACACGGCGGAACAGTCTAACCTAGTCCCGGGGTACTCCTACAACCTGTCTCTGGACGGCTTCTGGCAAGTCCTCCACAGCAGCCAGAGGGATTTGGCGGGTCAGTCCCTCCAAGTTTCTCTGAACGGCCTGGAGTGTCCTGTCAGAATCCGCTGTCTCTGCTTCACCTCTGCGGCGTTTGTGACGAGCTAGGCCCTCAGGACGCACTGGTCCAAAATCTGAAACATGATCATTTTTCATTTGTCAGTCATTATGAATCCAATCCAAAAACATGTTTGTTTTTCATTTTTCATACATATTTGAAAAATCCAAAAAAAAAATCATATAAGTTAAAAATTTTTGAAAAAACTTACCGACTGCTCCCCATGCTGCACCGGGTGGAAGTACTAGATCTGGATCTCCTCGGAAATCCATCCCGGCATAGGGATAGTCGTCTACTGCGATGATCTGTTCTCTCCACCATAAGAAGAACTCATCATCCCAGGTAGTTCGGGGTACCTCGCTGCCCCCCAGTCTCTTCATCATGTCTGCCCAACGGGCGATTCTTGGGTCCCGAGGGCTGCTGATAGTCGAGATGACTTTGGGTCTCAAAGCTGGAACTCTCTCGAAGAAGAATGTGGTAAAAATGGTTCCATATCCAAAGTGTTTTGTTTTTGTTTGGCGAATGGAGGTCAGTTGTTGTTTCATGTTCTGTAGCAGGGCTGTGCACCAATCATACACATGAATTAAGCACTCTACAGCTATGCTCATGTGCGTCCTGGACGCCTGGTGTAGTGAGGCAGATCCTGCCACTCTGCCGATGGTGAATAGGAGGATCTTTATGTGCAAATCCCTGATATCTCTGATTGCAATCTGTGTGCCAACTTTCTTGGAATTATCTACGCAATAGATTTGGACATAGTCTTCCACGGTCAACCCTCCCAGGGGCTTTCCGTGTAGGTCTACTGGGTCTCCCCTCCTGGAGAGTCCAATGATGAAGTATATATCTTCCACTTCTATGCGTAGTGGCATCCGATCAATGATGAAGCAATCCTGATCTGGTTCCCAGTAATTTACGAGCATTTCAAGCAATCGCACATTACTTTTCATATTGGGCATTTTGAAAAATTTGAACAATCCACAGTTTCGGAGGACATTTTGTGCTGCGCGATCCTGCATGACCTCTTGGTCTATTGCGCTATGCTCACGTTCCCTCCATGAGATAGTCATCCTGAAAAATTTCATAAAAATTTGCATTAGAAACTTCTTTTTGAGTTACGGACTTGCGCATACGCGACTTTTCCTATGCACAGTCGCGTGTATACGCGGCTTCACTTCATTGAACCCGCGTATGCGCAGATACGCATTTTTTAAGAAGGGTTTCTAGGCAAAAATTCACTTAATTTTAATTTTCAAACGGACAAAATGAATAAACAGGATGAATAAGGAGCCTACCTGAAGTTTCGCTGAATTCCGACGATCGGTTGTTCCTGATTTGACGAAACAAGTTTTTAGCTCCAGAGCTCTTTTTCCAGATCAGCTATGCAATAATGAAACCAATTGAGAGGTAATTTGTGTATTTATGGCTAAAAATTGAAAATTTTTGCAAAAATTTCTTTATGCTTATTTTTTTCGATCTGTCTTATGCTGTATAACTCGATTTCTTGGAAGTGCCCGGTTTGGTATATTTTCAGGTACATTTTGACGATTTTGAGATTTTTCCCGGTTTTTGATCCATGATTTCAGACTCTTCACGGCAGGTATATGATCTTCACCGGCATATAGGTTAGGGAATCACTTTCCGTTGCATCTTGCATTCTAGCCTCCATACTGATCACTTGCCTTAGGGTCGATCCCATCAGGTCATGAGTATTACACCCATTTCACTCGCCGATTTTTAATCATGACTTGATGGTAGAGCCTTCCTTTACATGGGCTTCTTAGTTAGTTCCTCGCTATCACTCGTTGCCCATGCTGCTTTTTCTGTAGGCTCGGGAGTCCTCTTTAGTCCCGCCATGTCTTCTGTGTTGAAGCTTCATTCTTCTCCTTCATCACTTATCATTTTTCTGGCTTATACCCTAGAGGCTCCCTGGTGTCGTTAAGTTGTATTACTGCATTGCATATTGGCTACTTGTTTATCCTGGCCTTTAGCCGGCTTCATTTGGACTCGATGTTTAAGCCAACTTTTGACCTTGACTTTCTGTACAAGTTAACCATTGCATGCACTTAGCTATCACGACCTGACACCTTTGTACCCATGGATGGAACATTCCTCTGAGTATCGCTGACCAGTTTTCGCCACCTTGCATTGAGCATAGGATTGTTCCAATCCCAGGAACTAGTGCATCTGATTTCTTGATACTCGTTCTATCCATTGTACCATAGCATTCTTTTATTCTTTTTTAGGCTTATTATATGAAAAAGACAAAAAAATCAAATATAACAAAAAGAGCGGGAACAGGATGTATCTTCGTTATTTTGATGGCAGTACAGAGTCAGTTTGTCGCCCTTGAACAAAGCACATATACTTATATATATTTCCTTCATTTGGGATGGTTCTAGTTTGACCTAGGTTCAGCCTTTACCATGTTTCACTTGTCAGTTCTCCCCCCGTTGGTTATCTCTTCCAATCATATGGAGAGTTTGTTTTGCCTCCTGCAAGACAGACTTATACAGTGTCACTTTTTACTGCCATGGTCATCACAGAGTCGTGCTTTTGTTCAAGGGAAGTCTAGCCTGAGTTGGCCATTCTGCGGTGTCTCTTGACTTATTATTCAGTCGGCCTTCCCGGTCTTGTTAGTATCATGTTCTATCACATCAGATGTTTTGACCTTCTGCTCGTGCTGGTTTGAGAAGGTCCCCATTGACTTCTTGCCGGCGGGTTTGTCTCTTATAGACCACGACACATTGCTCTGAGAGCAAGCCTAGAGCCGCACCTTGGGCCTATTTTCATTATTGATAGGTGACCTCGTGCTCAGCATTTGATCATCATCATGGGTCTTTGACTGAGTGGTTTCCCCTGTGTTCGACGTCAGCACACATTATCACACTTGGGATTCGTGCAGTACCCGGATTTCCATTTGACCCTATCGGTGGATTTCTCGCCTCTGTGTCAGCTTTCATTATTGGTTGGTTCAGAGGGTTTCTTCCGTGCGCTAGCTTCATCTTGTGCACGTCGGAAACGTACTTCGGTTTTGGTTCCATCACTCTCCTTCGTCCGATTCCTACCAAATCTTGGCCTGCGGGTTACACTCGCGCTGGACTGATGTGGGATGCCTTAATGCCTTCCTTCCAGCAGATCTTTTCCCATCGACTCCGACTCATTGCTCTGGGAACAAGATCTAGAGTCTTTTGTCAGTACCTTAGGGTTTGCAGTCATCAGTGGCAGACTCTTCGCTATCGACAGTGGGGATTCATCATTGCCTCCTGATTGGTAGATTCTTTCAAGTGTTCGACTTCAACTCATTCATTCACACTTGTCAGATTGTACTGGGGCACCTTGACACTCATTATCATTTTCGGTGGGTTGTCTCGCGTTGGTTAACGGGATACATCATTGCCCGGTAATCCAACGATTTCTCACATGGTCGACTTCAGCTCATTTATTCCCATTGTGTAGAATTGTGCCATAGTGATCGGTGAAGACCTCGGGTTGCATCAGCATTTCTCGGTTCACTTTTGACAGTCCATTCAGTTTCTGCCAGTGATGCTGTCCACCCTTATATGTTGCAGTTCAGTACAGCAGCATCCTATATGTTGGCTCCCGAGTTGCGTGATAGTACCGTTTGTTCCACCCCTTATGATTTGGTACTTGGAGATTCAGTTACTTATTTGATCAGACATCCAGTTGCAGCATCCTTGATCAGCTTTTTATATGTGATACTTGGAAATTGATTCAGACTTATACTTCCGGGCCATGATCAGATGATTCATTATGTACTTTCAGTTCAGTTATACTTGTATACATGTTGGATATATTCAGTACTTTCTATATGATGTATTTTTGACTGAGCATGGGTATGCCCGCCTCAGCATGAGTTGACTCTCTGTTTTCTTTCATTGGTTTTTGGCAGGCTGAAATCTGGTGAAGTCCTCCCTTGTCCTTGCGAAGTTCTTTCTATGTGCATAATACATTTCGGCCATCATGTACCCCTTCTGACCTCATATATTAGGGGGCATCTGTTATAGCATCATTTCTCACTTTGACATGATTCATGATTGCTTCATGGCTTTATGGGCACCCATTCCTACAGACTTGGACAAATTCACTTAAAAACAGTGGAAAATCTTCCATACGCGACTATGCCCGTGTTTTTCCGCGTGTATACGCGAGTACAGCTAGACTTTTCCGCGTATGCCATTTTAATGATTAAAAAATATATAAAAATCCCTAATTTCGCGCTGGGTTGATGGTTACTCAGGTAGTTCAACCACCCCAGCCCGTGGCCAACTGTTTCCAACTGCTGAAACTACTTGGAGGGACTATTAAAAGACCTCATGTGTAAGGCCTAAGAGAGAGAGAGAAAGTATTGATATTATACTCTGTTGGTTCCCTATCCAAGTCTGATTCCCCGTGCCTCCTGCACTTTCCTAGTTCATTTCAGGAAACCCTTGTTTCCTTGAGATATACATCCCTTTATATGTTATCTCGTATGCACCAGTTTGGAAGGAGTCTTAGCAAGGCAAGGGCTGGACGGATCCGGACGACGGTCTGCGAAGGCCTTGGAAGGATCAGGTGATCTCTCCACGATTACTTTTGTACGTACTATTTATAATACAGAAGTATCATGCTGTTCCCGAAATAAACGTGTTAGTGTATGCTTTAATGTACGAAGAATATTTGTTATACAAGCATTCATTATGATTTATTTAATGTTTTATATGAATCTCACTAACATATAGAGTAGAAATATGCTGTACAACTTGTCCTTTGTGCTGGTTTCTTCTTGCATTTCAGGTTAAGGAGGAAGGACGGTTGCAGGGAGTTTGAACTCCACGTGGATCTACTTCAAACGTAGGACCAACGGGTAAACCTCTCATTCTGCTCTATGTAGTTTTTATGAATGTGCATGATCGTGTGGGTCTCTGTTAAGTAGTACGCCCCTGCTCTGTGGAGGTTGAATCCCAACCAACCTCTAGGGTGTTAATTCCCATTAACACATATGTTACCGATGTTTGTATACTCATGGGAGGATTTGTTTGGAGAGTGGGCTTGGAGTTGAAGATGCCCATTGGGAGTATGATTCTTCCCTTTTCACATTTTGTATGTTTTAGGAGAAAAAATGGGCACATCATGATTTCCATGTCACTTCTCTCTTCATGTAGGAGGAGCTATTGGGAGAGAGTGCGATATTGGAGGAGGCACTTCATGGTTAATTCATTTTGTGGGTAGGTTTGGGCCAATTGTGGAGGCCATGAAATTTCAGCCCAATATTAGCAACCCCCTCACACTTATCATAAATGGAGGGAGAGACCAATTGGATGGACAAATCTAAACTCTCCATTTAGCCCCAACATATTGTATAGATCCGGGGTTGAGAATTGCTTTGATGAGCTACCTAGGATGGCTCATTTCATTTGGATGATTGCATGGGTGGAGGAGTCACTCATTGGGAATAAGACTTCCCATGCTATCCATCACTCCTACCTTGAGGAGGCCATTGAGCAACAAGGAGACTTCCACTTGCATCTTCTATTATCTCATGATGTATAATTTGGTTTTACACACTTGAAGGGATACATGGAGGACAAATTCATTGCACATCTTGATGAGCTATGGTGGGGTGTATTGATGAGGAGGCCACAAAAAGAGGAGGAGGAAATTTTTCTCTACCTTGCAGTTGCTTGAGGACAAGCAATATTTTGAAAGGGGAGGACTATAATGTTCCCAATTTTTAGCCTCAAGATAAAAGGAACATTATAGTTAGCAGTATTTTATTTAATTAAATAAAATGGGTAAGAAGGCCCCATAACCCTTGATAAGGAAGAATAAACATGCCTCATGTGAAGGGAGGAAGAATAAAGCAGCTAAATTGAGCACCACATGGTGTGAACAGGGATGAATCATGCTCGATCTAGACATTTTGATCAAGTCCACATGCACTATCTAGATACAATGTATCTCCTTGATGGACTGCACAGTTTTAGAGGAGGATCACATGCATGAGTTGGAAGGCACATGTGGATGGGACCCATGGTGGAGAGGAGCACTTGCTATATAAGAAGAGGAGGAGAGCCATTGTTCTTTATGCTTGATTATTATTTTTCTTAGCCTATTGAGATTTTTCTCCTCTTGCTATTTAGCAAGAATGTAGTGCTGCATAGCACTAGGGTGTTCTCGGTCGGGAAGCCCTACATCATCCTAAGGGAAGGAGAGGTTCTTGAGCTGAATTTCCTCATTCCAGAATTTGGCCAAAGCTAGCTACTTTAGTCACAACGTTATTCTTGGAGCAGGATAATTTTGTGCTACAGGGTCCAGCAACAGAGGATCTCTTGAGTTGTTCCTTGGCTTTTTTTTTCAGTGGAGGGCTCACCTATTCATTAGAGGATCAGTGAGGAGGACTCCTGTGCTTATTTCCATATCATTGGCATCAGGCCAACCATCTAGCTTCCCTCAGAACGTAGTTTCCAACTTGATCTGCGTTATTTTGGCTAGTAGTTGCTGGGAGGGTTATTTGAGCTCATCAGGAGGAGTTGTTTCTGAGTAAAAGGATCAGAATTTTGCATAGATACACCATCATATAAGGGAATCACTATTTCTAATTTTCTTCAGCTTCATTTCATATTTTTATTTAGTTGCAGTGACAAGTCAGATTGTCACATTGTACATTTTCCGACATTTCTAGCAATCTCTCCTAGATTGGCTAGAAATCTTGTATTGGAGCCAATTCTTCTATTGTTGGTAATTTATTTATATATTTCAGCCATATTTCATGTGTATGCATCTATAGCAGCAGCTAATCTATTATAGACAGCGCTGTCACTGGCCTCCGGCATTTTGTGCAGTTCAACAACTCATGTGTATTTCATAGTTTGATCACTGGAGGTTGTTCCGATAGCTTGAGTGGCTTGTCCCTCAAGATATTTATGTATATTGTAGCTAATATATTATAAAAAATGATGGATATATTATATTATATTTATTGATATGTACAGATTTGCAGAGTTTCATGATTATGCTCATATGTTGTTGTAGTCTCTTTCTTTGAGCATTCTTTTGAGGGATCTAGTTTGGGGAGATCTGAATAACCCATCTAGAGTTATTTATTTGAGCTAATATTCTGGAAGAGAAGTTTTTTATGAGTTAACAAGGGGATCCAAGCCCCCTTTCAACGTATCTTTACACTGCCCCTTTTATACAACGCCCTTGAGGACCATATTGCAGAAATTCCCGAAAAAGGAATATTACAGATCAGACATACAAAGGTTAAAGTCATCCACCTAGCGACTCCATGTCAATTTCACAATCAAGACTCCACTGGAGGATTGAACCTAAAATAAAAATATGGAAATATCAAGCTTTCAACTTGGATCTTAATCCAAGAAATTATGTTCTTTCTCATTAAGAAAGTTTTTCAATATATATTTTATTTTATATAAGGATCTAACTTTGTTGTATAGATACAGTGGCCCTTATTTATGACTAATTTACAAGATGAACCAAGAATAAAATGCAGGTATGCTCCCATGAGCAGAGATCACATACCTGGATTTCCACACAAACCATCAAAGGTAAATTGGGATAAAAATCTACCCATGTTTCAAGATGAGAATATTGATGATCCTTTGTTACATCTCATTAAATTTCATATACACTCATCAATATTGAAGGGTGATTGGCATGAGGATTGCCTCATGAAGCTATTCATGGCAACCTTAGAAGGAAAAGCAAGAGAATGGTATGAAGCTCTCAAACCTGCTAGTTTATATTCTTTAAAAGTTTTCACAAGGTATTTTATGAGCATTACAAAGAATATTTTCCATCTTTATCATTAGCTGAAAATTGTTGTGATCAAGATGAAGATCTTATACATTACCTTAAAAATATTGATGAAGATTTTGGAAAGTGGCATCCTGAAGATTTATTAGAAGAAGTCCAAAACTTTCATTCTCAAGTTAAATTTCATAGTAATCATGAAGAGTTAAACAAAGATGAAATAGATCAGGAGACGAATCAAGATCCACAAAGCCCCTCTGCAGGAAAAAAATATGTTTCATATACTGTTTTGAATGAAGTTAAAGAAAATATTCAACCTTATGATCAATTTTTACATAAGAGAAAAAACAATTGTTATTCAAATCTAGGAATTCAGAGATTCCCAACCCCCCTCACCGAAGAAGAAATCAATTTGCTTCTAAACATGCAACCATCCTCAAAATATTTACATAATGAAGAAATTGTTTCTACTTATTCTAATGTTGATGAATGTACTAAAGTTTCTATCCATGAAGGGATAGAAGAACAGGTTAATTCTCATGTTGTTCTACCTTCCCAAAAATGCCCATTGCTTGATAGTACTCCTAATGAGAAAAATGATGACTTTCAAATAGAATGCAACCAATCTAATCAAGATATATCATGATTACTAGAAAAACAATCTGCTTATCTAATGTATATAATTGATGACATTTCTTCTTCTGAATATCTGCCTAAGTATGATCAGTTTGATGATAATTATGTTCTCCAAATTCAATCTAACTTCGCAGAGCAATCACTAGCTAGTTTGTGGGATGAGTTATTTGAATTTTAACTTGATAAAGATTTTCTAGCAGCTATCTTTCTTGCTTTGAAATCAAGAAAATATTCTCTGCAACTTAAAATATATGTTCTTGAGATAGTTTCTAAAAAATATGAAAATGAAATTAAACTTTTGCATTCTCAAATTCAGTCATATAATTTCGGAGATCCTAAAGAATTCTTGGAAAATATTCCTTCTCCAAAGCAAGAGGAAATTGTACTACCTTTTGAATTGCAGTTTGAGGATGATTATTCTTTCAAGCACAAGACTGAAGAAATAGTTTCAGGGATTAATATTTAAAATACAACTGAGCAACTAGTCATTGAAGGCCTAGAAGCACAAATCATACATTATGCTTTTGATGATCCTATAGCAAATTATATGGAGAATATTTTTAGCTGGAGTTTTCAAACATATGTTCTCTATGAAGATCAAATGTATCAGCAATTTCCATTACACATCATATCTTTGATTATGAAGACACATGATCAGGTTATGCTTCCAAGTTTGATGAAAATCAGTCAAATTGTCCATTCATTGCTACAACTACTTGATTGGATTCATTGGAATATTTGTATTACCTGATTCAACAAGGTTATCAGTAGATTAGATTAGGTAGATGAGTGCAAATAGGCTCAAATATCTGAGCATTTTTTCAGTATTATGTTTTCAACTAGTTTTGAAATAATTCATTAAGATTTAAAGCTAAGGAGAAGGTCCTAAAGATATTTAAGATCTATCAGTTTGGTTTGAGAATTGCAGTATGTTCTTTATTTTTAGATCAGATTTCATCTTGCAGAAAAAGGACTAAATTCAGTTCAAGAGTTTCAGTCACATAGATTTTATAACAAATCAAATACATGTTTGGGATTGGCTCAAAGGATCAAGCTACTAGTCGATAGTGTTATTGACATCTCACAAGGAGATGCCATCACCATGTGAAGCCGCTTTTAGGGTCCTATAAATATAGGATTCATAATTTTGAATTGAATTTTGATATTCTTGTAAATATGTACATACCTTACTTTCTGCAAGTTGTTTTCCCATATTTTGAAAAAAAATCAAAAATAAAAAAGAGGGTAAAAAGTCCTAAAAGAAAGATCAAAGGACTTAAAAAATACATAGACCCAAAAGAAAAAAGATGAAAATAAAACATGAAAGTGTGCAAATACAAATGCCACTAATTTTTACTTTTTGCAAATGATTATGGAAGAGTGTCAATAAATGCCATAATCCATGATGAGTTAAACTGTCTAAACTTGACTTGTCATGTTTTCAATTTCCATGTTTCAGATAGTGAATAAAGTTTTGTCAGACAGTTTAATCCTGACAAATCAAGTAGATAGGTAGAGAATAATGAGGAGCTCATCAGTTTAATCTGAGCCCTCGGATGAAATAAGGTAGAATTAGATAGTTTTTATGCTTTCAAAAAAATAAAATGTTTCAAGGTAGCAAGCTTAAATGCACATGCAAAAAGGAAGAAAAAATGTTAGAGTAATGTTAAGTAGGTCGAAAGAAGTGGGAAAAATCATGTAAATATTCTTCACTGGGAAAAAATCACTAATTTCCCTCCCCTTGTAGGTATTCAATATTCTATACTCCCAGTCAAAGAGGCTCAGAGCATTTCTCTGACTTTTGTTGGAACCAGACCCAAGGCTCAATGACTGGATAGTGGAAAATGTTGAATTCTTATAAAAAACTCCCATTCACCAATATTCATTCATCATTCATACATTTAGTTTATTTCCATAAGCAAAAACTCCTTTTTTACCCAATGATACATAAAATCCCATTTGATTAACTCCCTTTATTCATAAAGCATAAAAACCCTCTAAAAGGACTCTATCCTGAGTAAAAGTGGTGAATCTATGAAATAATAAGCTTTGCTTTAAAAAAAGTTCAGTTTACTTAGTCATATAAGTGTATTTTTGTCCATTCCTTTCCCCTTGTCATATTAATTTCTAACTTATGCTATTAAATCCATAAAATTACCTTATCCTACCTATATAATTCCCTTTATGATAAATAACCCCCTAAAACCCACTATTATATAGTTTTTAGACCAAATTTAATATGCACATGGTGAGTTAAAATCCCAAATTATACCCCCTTTGGTCTAAAACTAACCTTAATAAAATACCTCACCCCCTACGGTTATAGACCTGTCCAAAAGTCTAAAACTATACAATAAAACTAAAAATGCGAATTGTCTTTTTATACATATCTTATGTATGTCTAAGCGCGTAAACATTACCCCATTCATCCCATTTTTTCCTAAGTTTCTTATAAAGGTTTAACCCGTGCCTCTGTAATATACTTCCCCGTAGAAACTTAACTTTTTCCATTTTCCCAGTTATGTAAAACTCCACATTTTATATAACATTAAAATAAATACATCCCTGCCTCACGCGCATCCCTCATCTTCCAATAATCCTTCTATATATATATATATCAATTAATTTTATATATATATACCACATTTAACCCCTTTGAACCATATATAATCCCTTGTACGCGAGTCTCGCTTATACGTAACCCATTGTGCTTATATATCAAAACTTTGGATATCAATACATATAATAAAAAGGTTTAATATATCAATTGACCAGTGCATATCAATCAATTACCCCGGTCCCACATAACTTTCGACCGCACCTTCCCATCAAATCTTAGCCATTCGCTCCCTTCCCAATGATCCAACGACGCATAATCCATATCGCTCTGACAACATGATCATTTTCCTGCAGCCCAGATGGACGCGAAATGGCTTGTTTTCCCATTTTCGTTTCTGGGGACATGGCATGACCCCATTTGATCGCGTTCATTTTTTCCAAATCAGCTTACCACCTGAGATCTACACGAAAACTGCTGATTGTTTTACATTTTAAAAATAAAAACTGCTCCCGCCAGCAGACTTGACCCACATTTAATACGTTTTTTAAGATTCATATCAAAGTTAAAACCTTTGTTATGTTATTTATTAATGTTATTTATGCATTTTGACTATAAAAGAAAGCCGCCCGATTGTATTGAAGCCCCTGCTGATAAATTTCCAATTCAAAATCTAGATTTGACCACAGATCTCGTATTTGAAGACTATAAAAGTCATTTCTCTGCACCAGGACCCATCCGCAGGAACAAACAAAAGCTTCAGAAACCCTTTCAAGTGTCAAATCACCTACAAATTGAGGTATTTTCATCAGTTTAAAACCCTGCACAGTCAATTCTGAACCGTTCCTACACAAAACAAGATTTCAATTATAAAAATTCACTGTGGAAATTGCCCAAAAATGCCCAAAACAAGCCAAACCCTGGCCAAATTTTTCCAGGAAACTTTGTTTCCGCTGTAAACCTTTGTAAGCCAAATTTCCTCAGCTTACGACCTCTGAAGATAAATTCCAAAACAAAAAGGGGTTTAAAACTTACATATTTCTTAAAAAAATCCTTTTTTACAGTCTAAACCATTCAGGAAGCCCTTGTTTCCTGTCTTAGCCTAGTTTTCATTTCCCAGAAGCCTAAATTGAGAAAAGATATCACTTGAAATTATCCTTATCCTAAATTTCTTAGTTACCCCTTTGTTTAAAGTAAATTACTTCTGTAAACCATTTAATCTTACAGAAGAAGATAAAATGCCTAAAAAACATAGTTAAACCTCCACAGCCAGATCTCATTCCACAGGTCTTTCAAAAAACCTTCAATCACCTCTCTGCAGAATTGGATTTCATTAACAAAATTTTTGAATTTTGCAGGTTGTTATTAGAATATGGATTTGGACAAACAGTTTCAATACTAGTTGACAAAATTGTTTGCTCCAAATTCTCATATTTTAATTCAAAAGCTTCATTCAACAAACATTTTGTATACAAAGAAAGAATAAAATCAAGTAAGAGAGAGATAAAAATGATTAAATGTGTACAGTGAATGGTAAAAGTGAAATCATAATTCACAATGACAGTGAAAACAGAACAGTCAAAGAGCATCAGAGTTAAAGTGTATCAGGTAAAAGTTAGAGTGAAAGTTAAAACAAAGTTACAGAGCAGTCAAGGTAAAAAAATAAAAGTAAAAACAGAGTCAGTAATGGTTAACATAGATGAAAATAATTTCACCAACAACAATGAAGTTTATCGAAAGTGAAAGTAAAAACAGTTAAAATAACAAAAAAGTTAAAAGATGAAAACAAAGCAAGAAGGAACATTTTTGCAGAAATTTCCTATTTAAGTCATTGTTTTGCAGAAAATATTTTGACCACTACAAGATGAATTTTCCAAAACGGAAGGAATTTTATGTTCTTAAGGTGTACGACTACAAAAACCTCTCTCACTTTTCTAACAACCATTATGAGTTGGGAAATATTAAACAATATTGGAAAGAACTTTTTGCAGAAAATTCCTGTTAAGTCATTATTTTGTAGAGAATATTGTAACCAATAAGAAATACATCTTACAAAAATAAAGGAGGTTTTTGTCCCTAAGAAATCCATATAAAAAAACATATCTCATGTTGTGCATATCTATTACATAATGAAAGATACATGCGCATATTTACAACCTATTTTTCAGACTCTGTAAAACTCTGTTTTACACATATTTTTGCAGAGCCTATTGTGAAAAACTGGAGCATAAATCTAGGAAACTGAAAAAGGTTTATTTCTCACACATATTTATATACAGTAACCTCTTTCAATTTTTACATATCTATTTCGGATTGAGAAATACAAAGGTATCATTGGACCCCAAGTTTGCAGACTTACTAGAGCAAAATGCACAAAGAAAGGAAACAGTTAGTGACTTGGATGCCTCATCATCAACTAAGAGTTGAGATCAAATTCGAATTCTCCTCTTTTTCATCACCTATCCATAAAAAATATTGCCAAATAGATGCATTAGTTTTTAGTGTCCTTTACTTAAGTTCTATTTATGTAAAACAGTTGGAGATATTTGTAAACCAATCTTGATATTTTTTCAAGATATTCTAGTTTAGAATTTGTATAAATACTTCAATCTTTGAAGTATTTTGTGTGGAATAAAATTGCTAAGATTACTATAGATTTTTTCTGATACATTGGAGGCTTACATGTGTTGGATTTGAAAGTGGCAGACTGGACAAAGCGAATTGGGCATCATAATTCAGGATTCTTGTGATAAGTTAAAGAGTAAAGTTCATATCTTCTTGTTATTGTTTCATTTCTAAGTTCCATGCAATACATTATGTGTTTAATCCTTCTTAATGAGTAACTAGGAATATTACTTCAGGATTAGCTTATTTCTCCCTGTTTTAACTAAGTTACCATTTAAATGTTTTTTGCTGATTTTTGGTGTTAGGAATCCTTCATTGCTCCTACTCCTGTTTGACCCCTGCCTCCTTCCTCCATTATCCGGATCAAAGGATCCTTCATTGCCCTTTATCCCACCTAAACCATTTCATAAAAAATATTTTACCCAAAACTATGAGGGTTATCTACCTTGCCCTGACTACATTTTCACCCTTTTGGCCTTGCCTTCTAGTACTGCTATCTATACTTAGACTCCATAGTCCAATGGACTAGTAGATCTCTCTCTAGTATAATCCAAACTGATTTTTCCCCACCAAACATCTTAAAACAAAACAAAATAGTTCCATCATAACTAGCCTAAAACATAAATGAAAAAACAAAGATAAATCTTAAAGAGAGAGCCCTCTCTGAATTCTAGGAAGGCTAGATCCTAGACTTTGAAGTAGGTTTGTGGTTACCTCAATGAGTTCTCTCTTGAACTTGGAGAAATTACTGAGTGATAATATATTTCTTTCTGCATATAATATAATGGATAGAATTTTCTTTTAATAGAAGAAATGAATTCAACCTAAGAAATGGAAATTTTACCATGGATGCACATTTCCTCTTGTGTCTTTTCCTCCCACCAAACTAATGCTTCTCCTTCTAGCATTGATGAATCCAATTGGATTTTAATATTGTCTTCTTGCAGATTTTGAATTCTACAATAAAATTATAATTGATGAATCCAATTATCTAGTTTTTCATCATTAACTTCTCCATTATATGTAGGAAGTTCAAATTTTATGTCCAACTTGAGTAACACAGTGTTACCTTTTGGGATCTTGGAATGAGTATGGGTATGCGATTTTGTAGTGGATTTGGAAGATGAAGATGCTGACGAGGATGATGATGATGATGATGGTGAAGAAGGAGGTGGTTTTCCACCACTAGCTTTTGAGCTCCTCTCTTCCTCCTTTTTACTATTTGAAGATTCTTCTCTATGAGGGTGTGTTGAACCTTCTCTAGTTTCCTTTGCCATAAAAGCTTCATACATAAGTTTCACCATCCTTTGCATTTCTTTGAACTCATTCTTAACATCCTCTTCCTCAGAATGTTCATGAGCTCCTTCATGGCTTGACATTTTGGCTATTGATTCAAGCCCTATCTCTGCAGCTTGTATCTCTTCAACCACTTCAGCCTCTTATGAAATTAATTCCTCTTGTGATTCAAGTGTTGCCTTGAGTGGTCCTTTGGGGAAGGATGATGCTATCTCAACCTTCTTCCTTCTTTTCCTAACTTCTGGACTAGCTATTAGTAGATTTCCTTCTCCTCTCTGCAACCTCAATCTTGTAAGCATTAGTAATCTTGCACCAATAAAAACTCTTCAAGTAAAAAAAGCAAGAAACCTTGTGCTCTGATACCAAATTGATCTAAAATTACTTGTTAGTTAACGCTGCACTAGTTTCATTTTAGATATAAAAATTTCTTTGCATTGTTTTACTTATCCTTCATGAGTTTTTTTAAGAGCATGTGATTGGAAAATAATGTACATAGTGAAATTATCAATTTGTCATAAGCTTAAAAAAATTATAATTTTAAATGATAGAACAGAAGCAATGGTAAACACATCAAGCACATATAACAGAGCTTAACACATAGAATTTTGATAAAGGAGTTCACCCCTCCTGGGCTACAACTCCTTCGTCCAGCTTCATAGTGTGACATTTGTATTAGTTCAAGTGTGATAATATATCTATTACAAGCTTAAAAACCTCTTAGAACCTGTTCCAATGAATTTATAACATCATAATCTCCCAAAAATGACTTTTTGTTTGCTGTATTTGGACTCTGGATGCTTTGGAAATGACCCCAACACCTGTTAGCCCTCGCCTTTAGAAACATTCTAATGTACTAAAACACCTATAGATAACCTTTTATACCTTTGCAACATTCTCCATTGAATTCCTAGCATGAAAATTAGCCAGGAATGACTTTTACTGAGCTCCATTTTGTCGAAAATTGAGTGAGTTTTGACCAAAACCAATTTGCCCCATTTTCTCCTCCAAAACTGGAGAATCTGCTAGTTAAAATTCTAAATTTAGAAATCCCACCAAAGTTGGTGCACCTCTGAAAAGTCCGCCAAATTAATTTTTGGAATTAATTAGCATTAACTAGGGTTTAGCGGGCAGATAAACAAGGCTTAATTGATAAAGCATGTTTAGCGCTAATAACAATTTTAGCGTCATTAAACCACAATTAAAGTTTAATTAAACTCAATTAAAAATCCACCGTTTTGTATGGATAAGTTCTTGGTTCTGTGCTTCTGGCCACATGGGGAGGGGGATGGCCCCCTTAAACCCCCAATGATTGGGCGGTAAAACTTTAAATACGCGTGGAAGACTGTATGGTTAAGAAACAATGAGCAGTCGAGATGGTAAAGATGTTATTTTATAGGTGGGAGGTCAGGGGTTCAACCCCACTCAGCCTCATAAAATTTTACTCCACTAAATTTAATGATTCCTCCATTATACTTATCAATCTCACCATTCTCAAAGTCTTCGCTATACTAGTTAGCATGCCCTCCAAACTTGGTAGAGTCCGTTGATTTTGATTTGAAAAACTACAATATATATATATATATATATATATATATATATATATATATATATATATATATATATATATATATATATATATATATATATATATATATATATTTGAAATAACTCCACCATGTAACTAATGTCTCAATCATGAATATCAAATTCTTCAACCATTCAACCTGTCCTTCCATGGGGGGGTACGTGGCATGCCACGTGGCCCTTCCCCATTGGTCACCATATATAATAAAATGCCAATTTAATAAAATTCCACTTAGGATATAAAAAAATTTCATTTCTTAGTCATCATCGGTGAATCTGGTGGTGCCACTTGGCACATTATCATTGTTTGTTTCTAAAGGATTTTCCTACAAATGTTGGTTGTACCTTCCACATTAGCACTGTACCTGTTCAAGTAATTTTTTTCCCTGTTTTGGAAAATGAACAACATACGATAACTCAACTATACAAACTCAAATTTTGATGAAACGAGTTGTGCCAAAATCCTGGTGACAAACTCTATCCATTCGTTCATGTTTGAAGAAATTTCGATCACTTTATATTTTTAGATAAAACTTGAGCTTTAGATCATAAACGTAAATCCATTATGAGCCGACAAATAAAAAGAAGGAGAACAGAGCAGTCTCAACTCCTTATTCCAAGAGATGTTTCATTGGAAGTAGTTTGGAAAGATTCACAAGTAGATCCTTCTCAGGATATAACTCATTTGACCCAGTTCATAGGAGCCCGTGCCTCTACTACTATAGATAGGTCTTCTAAAGTTCAACAATTTATTAAAGAAAAATATGAAGGAATCATCCAATTAGAACAGGAACTACAAGCAGAAAAGCAGAATGCCAACCAACAACTACAAGTACAGGTATCAAAAATCGAAGAGACCATTGATCAATTGAAATTACAACACCAAACTAAAATCGGTGCTAAGGACATTCAAATTCATCAATTGCAATTTAATATTGAGAAATTGAAAGATAATCCAAAGATAGATTAATTAGAAAGGAAGCACTAGAATTCAATACCCTACTAGAACAACAACAAGTTATTTTTTGTCAAAAGATTTCAAATGTCATTGAATTATGTGAGCAAAGTGATTCAATGATGAATCGAATAACATACCATATAATTAGTTATTATGATATTGATGATAAAGTCTCATAGTATGTCACCTCGAAAGATACTAGTGATGGTTGAAAGGCTAATCTTCCAGGATTGAGGACTCTAAAATGGAAATATTATTTACTCACTGGGACATACAATTGAAATATGTTGGAATGGTCATCTACAGAGATATAGATGTGGCTAATAATATTATTGAAACAATTACTTAGAATCTCATTGCTGCCAATATTATTGATAGATGCCCTCCTGGTTCTCTTCCTATTGTTAAAGATTTGATAAGGCAATGGAAAGAAGTTTCCGAGGTCACAGAGGAAAGCATCATAAATTTTGAAAAGCTAGATTGGGATAAGTATTGGAGATACTTGGTAAAGCCACATAGCCAATGGATCATGTTGCGCTATTTTACAAATACTTCTTCCTATATGTTTCCTCCACTTTTAGATGCAGTTTTCATTGGGTAGCTGTGCATCAAGCCAAGCCAACCTCCCAAGGTTAAGCCTATGCTTAACATACTTCAATTGAAGGAATGAATGGCTGATGAGACACCTTCAAGCAAGTCACCCAATTAAATTTTGTTTATGTTTTATTTTCACTTAGTTTAAGGAGGGTTGTTTAAACCTCATCTCTTATTGTAATTACTATTTTTTAGACTTTCTATTTTATTATATAAACCCTTCATGTATTTTAAGAAGGGGTCCTCAAATCTTGAAAGGAAAACTACAAAAGTTACACTTTTGTACTCTTAAAGTTTTCTTAATAGATAGGGTTGGACCAAATACTGTTTTTGAAATGAGTAGAGTTAGAATATACATGGTGCTTTTATCCTATATGTTAATTTTTTGTTCGAAATGAGAGATGTTTAATTTTTCTTATGGTGTTTTGTTTTATGTATCTTTTTGAAAACAATGAGGCATTAACTCACTTCTCAACATGTTAGATTGCTATCTTTTGGTACATATTCAATACATGCAGTAAACATATGCAATATAGTTTTATCCAATTTATTTAATTAACTATTTAATTAAATCGATTGTTTCAAATTGTTTTCGTATCTCTAAGTGTTTGTATAATATTTATTTGCATTCGCTGAGTGATCATCTTTATAAATCACACAGAGAATAATTCATCCTAGGATAGATATAGATAGGTATATTTATTTACTTCATGTTTGTTATCACTCCCATCTACCAAGTTACAGTTAGTTATAATACCATCCATTCACCCAATTACATTTCGCTGGGAAACTGGTCCCATAAATCAAGTCAGAGCCACCATAACAAATCGATAAGGGGCGATTTTCAAGTCCTCGGCTGCGTGGTTTTCCCCGATGTTGTTGCACCAATTTAGGGCCTCAACACGGTGAAATCCACTTTCAAAACAATGTATATAGCATATATATTTTAGGAGGGATATCTTTCAATTGCACGAAATACCCAAGGTAGTAATCTCTGATCGAGATGCAAAGTTTACTTCTACATTCTCAAAATTCCTCTTTAATGGATTGGGAACTCAAATACATTTCAACACTGCTTATCATCCTCATACATATGGTCAAACAGAGCGAGTAAATCAAGTATTGGAATACATGCTGCACATGTATGTAATGAATGAACCTACTAAATGGGAATACTATCTCCATATGGTAGAGTTTGCTTATAACAATAATTACCATGAGTCACTTAAAATGAGTCCCTATGAAGTTTTGTATTGTATGAAGTGCATAACACACACCAATTGGAGCAGTCTAGAAGAAAAATTGATTTTAGCACTAGAAATTCTTAGAGAGATGGAACAGGAAGTTAAAAAGATTCGGCAGAATCTACAAGCTGCTCATAACAGACAAAAATTTTATGTAGACAGGAAGAGAACTCATAAAGATTTCCAAGTGGGGGATCATGTGTACTAAAGGATTAAACCCAGAAAAATCACCTTACAGTGGAGTGGTTGCGCTAAGTTGGCACCTCATTACTGCAGACCCTTCCATGTGTTGGAGAGGATAGGTTTGGTAGCCTATCAATTGGCCTTCCTAGTTACATAAAATTTCATTATGTGTTCCAAATTTATTTGTTAAAGAAATACATGTATGACCCCCGACATATAATTAAATGGAAATATGTACAAATACATGTACCAAGTCTTTATTTATGGTAGATATGTTAATAACCAGAATATGAATTGATAATTCCTGTAATGATTGGTAGGTCGAAGTAGACAAAGAATCTAGGGTAGAACCCTTGTGTATTCTTGACGTTGTGAAGGCGAGTGGTCACCTAGGTAAAAGTGCAGTGGATGCACTTCATCCTAGAAGAGGCCATGTGGGAAGATGAAGATCTTATGAAACAAGCTTACCCCAATCTCTTCCATAACATGGGTTGAACACCAGGGATAGTGTTATGTTGAGAGGGGGAATATGTAACCCTCATGTAGTTAAGGAATTACCAATTTTTTAGAATTACTGTAGTAAATATTTATTTCTTAAAGTATAAATAGAAATGAGGATATTGCAAGAACTTTTTATTTCTTTAATAAAGATTATATTTTGGTTTCATTTTAAAAAAATGGAAAAGAGTTAACTAGTATGAAGTTGAGATTGAGTAGTTGGGACAATTATATAGTTATAACACCTCTATGCTGATTTAAGAGAAATAAGGAGAGGGGAAAAGGTTGGTTTGTCTTCCTCAAATTCTCTGGAGAGAAGAGAGCATGAGAACAGAAGAAGACAAAAGTATATTGAAGGCAGGACGCTACCTGTGATACCTCCTGAGATGGACAGGGATAACTAGTGGAGTAAACTCACCTTTGACAACACCAGAGGCTAGAATGAAGTCTCGTTGCCAAGGTGAAGCTATGTAGAAGTCCGTGGATTGCTCAAAAGTCGGAGCTCGGTGGGGAGAAGTGGATGCACACATCCTTCTCATGGTTGGGAGGTTAGCCAATCTCACTAGGAATTGTTAGCATGGAAAACATGTAAGTATGGAAAATTTATCCCTGCAGTTTCCTTCGTTACATTATTTGACATAATTAACATAAATTTAGATAGGTACTTAAACACAGTATTTATTTCCTGTAGTTATTTATTTTAACAGAAACATACAATACATACTAAAACACAACCTTGTCAGACTGTCTTGTTTAACAGAGAGATGAGAATTTGTGATTGTATTCTAGAAAGGGTAATTTTTTGTTATATAAGTGTAAAGACAGACCTAAGAGCTCTTTATAAGTTCTTCTCACATATAGGAAATAAAATAGTGTAGCAATTGAACAGCGACATTAGAAATTATTGTGTATGAAAACAATAGTGGGGTGAGAAAGCCTGACACAATTAGTAAAAGAGACAATGATTAGTTACAATAACCAAACTGTGGTCCTTAAGCATGAACCATCTCAGGTACTCAACCAACAAAGTGAACGTTACAAAATTTACTATTGAGAAGCATAATTTTCATAGCATGTAATGACAACTATACAAAGGGACACACAAAATAATAGATAAACACAAAAAAAGCAGCGCCAACCATTAAAGAAAATAGTAGTTAAATTTAAGGATAATGATAGATTGAAGTTAAAAGACAGAGCCAATTAGCCCGATAATTATACATTCTGCGTGGACTGAAAAACTGAAAAATGGTGTCCAATCCAGCCCGAGATACATAGATAAACATAGGGAGAGTTGGTATAATTTGAAACACGCATGCAAGCACAATGTTAATTTAGAAAATACAAGTAAATGATACTGTTGTAGAGAAAATTTGATGTAACTATAAAAACTGTGCAAGGAGACCTGTATTCTTACAAAACAACAATATAAAATAGAACCCCAAAAGCATTCTCATAACAACACTGAGCGAGAGTGTAAAAACTATGGTCCATATGTATATAACCTTTACATCAACATAATGAAGGGAAAAGACCAATGGGTCACCCCTTTAAATTATTTAGCTGTTAAGAATACAAAGAGGTCCAGCAAGGGCAACTTGGAGGTTCCATGGACAACCCTTAATAATTAAAGTAAACAACTAGCTAGCCATTGTATTCAATTCACAATAATATTACATAAGTAGCAACTTAACAAATAACCCTGGTTAATTAACAACCCTCACAAGCGTTCAACAACAGAAGGCTGCGACATCCTTTATCGGGGCTCAGTGGTAGTCTTCTTAACTCAAGAGAAAACAGAGCTAGATTATCGATGAGTGACCTGCAAAGACCAAGCACTACTTGATATGCAAGGTTCCGGAGTGGAAAAAAACATAAACACCGTAAAGAACCCAAGAATTACCAAGACATGATACATACTAGCAACGCGTCAGGTTTGAAACCTTTCCATCCATCATAAGAACTTTGTGAGATCTTCCAGGGAAAATTTGACATGGAAGCATAACCAAAGTCAGGTTCCAGTATACATTTAACAGTAAAAACTAGAAACCATTTTTAAACAACCAAAAAAAAGGGGCAAACTTGATACCTATCGACGGAAATGGAAGCCCAAAACACCGCTCTGTTGTAGAAGAAAATCGCCATGGCTACATAGAGGAGAACAAGCGACAGGAAATATCATTTTAACATAGTAAAAACTGAAAACCCTAACCACAACTCAGAGTCGATTGCATAGCATAATCGAGAATGAAAATGGCAGTGCAATCTTAGAATGCGAAGGTTTCTTAGGGTAAAAAATTACTCGTTCGATTTCCATTTTCTGGTGAGATGGACGGTCGGATGATTAGTGTGAAGTAATCGAGGTATGCCACCAAACACCATAGCGTCACTGCCACCGTCCGATGAGTGTGACTAGAGGGCTTGGATCGTTTCGAGTAGACCTGCATCGAGATGCCTGACAACTAATATCGTGCCAAGTGTGTTCGCCAAGATTGATGGTACCATACCTTATGAAATGAGAAACTCTATGGGTTGATATTTACTCCATATTAATTAACCTAAACTGTCACCGACATTCTATTAATACTGTAATGTAAAGACATGTATATTTGAGGTTGAAATAATCATTGTGATTATATGCTGCACTGGTAGGTTGAATACTCATAATAATGTTGTTTTCATGTTCATCAAATGTAGCCACGCTATAAAATATCTTATGATGTATTATATCAATAGAGTTGGTATGTGTGTGTAATTTTTTTTAAAACTAATATCTAAGGTGAATGTACATGTTATATATATATATATATAATATTTAAAAAATATTAAGTAAAAGATTTCAATATCTAACATACAACAAATATATATATCTAATCATGTAATAAATATTTCAATATCAAACAATGACAAATAAAAAATAATGAGTTATATATATATATATATCATAAGAATTTATACCAATTTTTAATCCCATTTCACATTCTTCACACTAAATCCTTTGCATATAAATGGAAAGCCATAATGAAGATGAAATATTTGGAATTATGTGGAGAACACATAAATAAAAATTAAAATGTTTAATAAACAAGTCATTAAAACAACAACATACTATAAAAACACATAAATAAACATTAAAACATTTAATAAACCAATCATCAAAATAAATAAAATCACTTCCAAAAACACAAAAATAAACATTAAAAAATTGAACAAATCAATCATCAAAATAACATGTCATAATTAAAGCCCTAAAGTTTTATTACAAGTCTTATCCTCTCCCATACCATATTCATAAACAATAATGAGCCATATTCATAAACAATAATGAATTGGCCAAGGGTTATTATAAACACACAAAAATTAACATTAAAACATTTAATAAACTAGTCTTTAAAGTAGCAACATACTATAAAAACACATAAATAAACATTAAAACATATAATAAACCAGTCATCAAAATAAATAAAATTACTTCCAAAAACACAAAAATAAAAATTGAAACATTTAACAAATCAATCATCAAAATAACATGTCATAATTAAAGCCCTACATACAATCTTATTCACTCCCATAACATATTCATAAACAATAATGAAGTGGTTAAGGTTTATTATAAACACACAAAAATAAACATGAAAAGATTTAACAAATCAGTAATGTTGTTAGATCTATGACTTTTGTGATCCATAATGTAGATAAAAGTACTTTCTGATAAATCATATTATTAAGATTAGGTTAACACATTTAAAACCAACTAATGTGATTCATTCTAAAAAGAAAGATGTGATTTATCCAAAAATACTTTTATCTAAATCAGTAACATTTCATAATTAAAAACTAAAAACTGGCCTTATCACAAGTCCTATTAAGTCACCAATAATGAAGCGGCCAAGGCTTATTATAAACACACAAAAATAAACATGAAAACATTTAACAAATCAGTCGTCAAAGTGCCATGTCATAATTAAAGCCCTGGATACACCGTGATAGTGTGGCTAAGGCTTATTATAACCAGGTTCGTTGGTGCAGCACCATCCGCACCGACGATCGTTGATCTTCGGTGCAGCATCATCCGCAGCAGCAACATAACCAGGCTCGTTCGTGCAGCACCATCCGCACCGACGATCCTTCTGTTGATCCCTCGCTACACACATCAAACAATTTTAAAATCAGTAAACAAACTATTAAATTAGCAAAAGAGCTGCAAGTGATTCAGTGGTATTTATTTACTATTGCCAAACAAAAGAGGCACCAGTGATTCTGTTATTTTACCTAATGACGCCCGCGGGTCTTCTATCATAATCTTTCGAGACGATTCTGATCCATTCATGTTCAACTGCCATGGATTCCTCTAACTCGCCTGACTTGGAGATGATGGCAATTTAGAGGCAAGGAAGGTTATATGCACATTGATTCTGACTGTATTAGTATGCTTTGTTCGGAGGACGAGCAGATAGGTAGTAGCGTATGAGGAATGAAGGTTACAGTTGGAGGGGGCACACTCGGGAGGCCGAAAATGGGAAACCTGTATCCAGCTGAGAGACTTTAGCTTTCTCCTGGTATGTTTGGATGGGCTTTCCTTTCAACTTGAATTGATAAAGAAGTAGAGTTTCCACTGTGGCAAAGGCTCTAGCCTGTGGTTTACAGCGTCGTGACTTCAGCTTTCTCCTGGTATGTTTGGATGGGCTTTCCTTTCAACTTGAATTGATAAAGAAGTAGAGTTTCCACTGTGGCAAAGGCTCTAGCCTGTGGTTTACAGCGTCGTGTAGTCATTTTTGAGGGGCAACTACGCCGGTTTTCTAGGCATAGCACCTGCTGGGAAGATAGGATTCTAAACCTCGACCCATGCATGTTACTGTTCCCTCAAACTTGACTAAATCATGGAGGTTTTCTTCGGTCGTAGCTGTGGACGCTGTAGTTGATTTTAAACTCCTGGTACCGGGGGGTAGATAGAGCTCAGCGTTTTTACACAAGGACATAGAGTCCTGGGATCTTCTGTAAGGAGGCTTCGCATGAGTTGGAGAAAGAGAGAGGTCGGAGGGGAGTTTGAAGTTTAAACATCAGCAAAAGGTGGTGGAAGAGTTACAGACGGTTCACTGGAGCTCTTTACCGAGTTTTGGATTGAAGTTCTATCAGGTTTCCTGATTTTCTTCGGGGATTGAAGGCGCAAATTACATGCAAGGGTCTTACTCTGGTTTCTGCAGAAGCTGGCTGGTGGATTACGTTCTTGGCTCTTCCAAAATTGGCGACGGGTTTTCCGGTAGGGATTTTTGCCGGTTTTTTCATTCAAATTTTTTGCTGATCTCTGACACAGGCGGCGAGGTGGTGAATCGCCTCGTCCGGACAAAAGGATCGTGGGCAGGGTGGCAACCTCTAAGGCGTCTGGCGCTTAACCATATCCCTTCGGATACGTGTGGAGATGTCTAGGCGAACGGCTTGAAATCATTAATCGAGACAGCATTTTCATCACATCAAAATATCTCTTGTCTGACGTGCTGAGCTGGGTCGGTTTGTGGAGACCGGACATATTCTGAAGGTCAGAATATCGGATAGACGGTTACCTGTCCATTTCCATAGTGACACTCCGCACCCACATTGATCAATAGTGAAGCCATCTGCTGGCAGCGAATATCCTGGACAAGATATTGATGACTGGGCGGTTAACTAAAATGCGGAAAAGGGAAATGCCAGCGTGGACGTGATTAGGGGCTGAGAAAGATGAACAGCACGTGATAATGGGAAAAGTAGACGACTTGAAGGCCTATGTTGCTAGATGTGATGCAGAGTTAAACGACACGTCCTTCCTGCGGGAGATTGAGGCAGAGGAAAAAAAAGGGGCCGCCTGTAAACCCTGGAAGCCAACACCCTCTACGTGCGAGACTGATCAACCTGCTCGGGGAAATGGTTCAGGAGAAGAATCACAAAACGAGAAATGGGTCTTTTCATCTCCTGTGTTACCATATCAGAGGGCCAGCAAAAAAGCCATAAAGCCGGGAGAGGAAGTGCGACTTCTGAGCTTCGGATGCGATATTATGTGGGATCGCATCGAGGGGCTTACAAATCGAGCAGTTTTGGGTAGATGGCAGTTCCAGAACTATGGAAAAGGAAACCTGATGGAGTGGCTGATGGCGCAGTGGGAAAAATTGCTGGGGTATAGACCAAAGATCAGCAGACTTGATTGGGGATGGTACTGCTTTCACTTACTGAAAGAGGAGGATGTCGTTGAGGTTATGGGAAGAACATGGGTGCTTGGCAGAAGTTTCATGGCCTTACACAAATGGGACGCGGGTTTCCACCCTCGACAAAACGCCCCGGTAAACCATATGATGTGGGTCAAACTGGATGGATTGCCAATACATTTCTAGAGCCTGAAAGTTCTAAAAGCCATAGGGGACAGCATTGGTACATGTAGATATGTAGATCCTAAGTGCTTTGGGGTTTTTGACAAAAGAACGGCTTGGATCCTGGTGGAAGCATCTTTTGCAGGCGGACTACCAGCAAATATTGATCTATCTTGGAACGGGGTGGTCTATAGACAAACTATAGACTACTGGAGGATGCCGTTCAGATGTTTCTGCTGTCATTCCCCGGGACATTTGATCAGAAACTGTCCAAAACGCCATGAGAAACCTACTGGGAGGCGGGTCGAAAAGTTGTCTCTGAAGCAGCGATCGTGCTCCAGCAACTCTGACGGGGAAGCGAGGTGGACCGAGTCGCTAGCCATGGCATCGGGTAAGTCTCATATAGCTGATAGCGTTGATAAAACTGTTACTATTTCTGAACAGAATGTAAACTATTAGATGTCCCAAACCGATTTTGCTGGGGGGAATTTCACATGCGGCTTGTCTCCATTCATTTCTCGGGGCCAGCGTCTAAGCCAGGCAATTCTGGGGTCTATTATTCCGATTGAGGATAGTAGCGTAATCGAGACAGGAGCCCTCCCTCCACTGATTACTGAGCCGGAGCCTTCTATCACTGTCATGACCCAGACCTTCTCAGCGCGACTCCCTGAGTCGATTTATGCGTACCCCCATCGGGACTTAGAGGCAGGGAATCCAGCGACGGGCGACCTGGATAATCAGTCCGGGTCTTTTATACCGATTATGGATTGCTGCGTAAACGAGACAGGAACCCTCCCTTCTCTGTTTACCGAGTCGGAGCCCTCTTTTACTGCCATGACCCAGACCCTTTCTGCACGACTTCCTGAGTCGCTCTCTGCGTCCTCCCTCCGGGCCATAGAGGCTGGGACTCCATTGACGGGTGATCAGGAGAATCAGTCCCCTCGAAATTCGGTTGGGAGCGACCTTGAGCTCCTTTTTCTGGGACAAGATTCTGCATTGGAACCATTGTCGATTGACACTGGTAAAAGATCGACCTCCCCTGTGATCATTAGCCCAAATTCGAGGTCAAATGTCACCATCAGACGGGACCGAGGGCGATCCAAGAGAAAAAAGAAACTAACCCTCATATCAGAATTACAGGATTTCACAACAGAAGGGAATTACCGGGAAGTGTCGGTCTTCGCTGCAATTGGTCGGGTCCTTGGAGCATTGACCCCGAAACCTGTGTTTTCATGATGAAGATAGTTTCTCTAAACTTGAGGGGATTGGGGGACCATGGAAAATTTCTGTCTGTGTCAAATTTCTTTACAGCTTGTAAGCCTACTTTTATTTTTATCCAGGAGACTATGCATCCTGCTGACTGTGCTATATCATATTTTAGAAACATGTTTCCAGATTGGTATTTAACAGCTAAAAGTGCTGAGGGCCGATCCGGAGGCTTGGTGGCCATGTGGGACCCTAGATGGGCGTCCATGAAAGCCTTCAGCTTTTTTGGTGGCATCCTGTTATCAGGTTTCTGCCGTGGTTTCAGGGATAGAATCCATTTGATAAATTTATATGCTCCATATCTTGACAGAAAGGATTTCTGGCAAAGAATGGAGGACTGTGGTATACTGTCCTTAAGTAACCTTCTGATTGCGGGAGACTTTAATTGCGCTCTAGGTGAAAAGGATGTTTGGGGGCCAAGAGTTAGGCGGGATCCTTTAGCTGATGTCATTACAGGGATTTTAAATAATGCAGGGCTTTGTGATATACAGTTCAAGGATTCAGGTCTAACATGGTTAAATGGGCGGTCTGGACATGAATTTATAGGGAAAAAGATAGACAGGTTCGTTATCAGCAATGGTCTTCGAGTCAGAATGCTGAAACTGGAGGCAGGTGTGGGGAATCTGACTGTTTCGGACCATAGACCGATCATCCTGGAATGGGATTTTGAGACCGGAAGGAGGGCCTATCCCTTTAAATTTAACAGAACATGGCTCGAAGACCCCTCTTTTAATGATCTGGTCCGAAATTATCTATTGAAAAACAAGAGACCGGAAGGCATGTCTGCAATGGTCTATTTAGTAAATCTACTGAAAAATTTAAAGAAAGAAGTCAAACGCTGGGAAAAAGGACAGAAAGCGAAAATAAAGGACAGGATAAGAGTAATAAGGATGGAAAGAGCTAAGATCCTAAAGAATGTGGAGGAAGGGAGGCCAACTCCGGATTACTGGGTAAAATTAAAGGCTTTAGAGGAAGAATACAAAAAGTTCCTTTTGATTGAAGAAAAGGGATGGAGATTAAAAAGCAGAGCTACGTGGCTTCAGAGCGGGGACAGAAATACTAAGTTCTTCCACAAGTGTGCAAATGGGAGAAGGAGTGCAAATGCCATTTGGAACATTGAAGTAGAGGGACAAACTTTTAATACCACTGAGGGGATCAAGGGGGCGGAAATGAATTACTTTGGTAATCTATACAAAAAACAGGAGGTGTATGACATAAGGGGTCAGATGGATCACATACATGAGTATCCGGCCATGTTCTCACAGGTGGAACTATCAACACTGAAGAAGAAGGTTAGTCCGGAAGAGGTGAAAATGGTGCTGAAAACATTCGCGCCGGATAAGAGTCCGGGGCCAAACGGATGGACCCCGGATTTCTTTCTACATTTCTTTGATTATTTCTTAGAGGAGCTCATAGATATGGCGAATGAAACAAAGACGACGGGAAGGATCCATGGAGCCATAAACACTACCTTTTTAGTATTGATTCCAAAAAGGAAAGGAAAAATCTCTTTTGATGATTATAGACCGATATCCCTCTGCAACACATTATATAAGATAAACTCTAAAATAATCGCGGAGCGTATAAAAAGGGCATTATCAAAGCACATCACAGTGGAACAATCGGGTTTTTTAATGGACAGAAGTATTCACGATGCAGTGGCAATTACACAAGAGCTGATCCACACAATACAGACAAAAAAACTGAAAGCTGGAGTCCTAAAAATTGATCTAAATAAGGCATATGACAGGCTTGATTGGAATTATATCAGGCTGTTACTCCATAAAATCGGAATGGACAGGAACACAGTGGAATGGATCATGGGCTGTATTACCCGGACTTCAATGGCGGTGCTCATAAATGGATCGGCAACCGAGTTTTTTAACCCGGGGAGAGGGTTGAGACAAGGCTGTGCTTTATCCTCACTGCTGTTTATCCTGGCCATGGATGCGCTGAGCCTAAAAATCAGAAAAGCGACGGGGTTGGGCTTATTCAAGGGGATAGACTTCAGCAGAGGGAAATCGGCATCACACAGCCTATTTGTGGATGATATTCTTGTATTTGGGGAGATGGATCGGAAAAACTGGTGGCAGCTTAAAATCATTCTAAATAATTTCTGCAGTGCAACGGGGATGCTGGTCAGTGACAAAAAGTCTTGTTTATATCATGGGGAAGGAGAGGAAGAGATATTACAGGAGGTGGGAAGCTTGTTAAATTTCAAGATGGCACCCATCCGTGATGGGATGACATATTTGGGGTTCAGACTAAAGCCTACAAGCTATAAGGCGGAGGATTGGAAATGGCTACCAGAGAAAATTATAAAGAAAATCAAAGTCTGGTCCACTAGATGGATGTCAAAGGGGGGTCGCCTTATTTTAATACAAGCAGTTCTACAACAATACTCGGTCTATTGGGCCCACCTATACATTTTACCAAGGAAAACGGTGGCAGAAATCAAAAAGCACATTGCCAGATTTATATGGCAAGGAGGAAAGGAACATAAATCATTTCACTTGGCTCGTTTGGAAAACATCACCTTACCAAAAGAAAGAGGAGGATGGGGAATTCTGGAGATTGAGTCCTTTGGCAAGGCGTTGATTATAAAATCTCTATGGAGAGGTTTGACCAAGACAGGTTTATGGCCGGAGATTATAAAATTTAAATACTTGGGACAGAAAGAAGCGGAAGATAGTTTAAGGACAGGATGGGACGCAGTCAAACAAAGATCTGAAATATGGAGGGGTTTCTGCAAAGTCCAGCCAGTCATGGAGAATTGTATTGAATGGAACTTCGGAGAAGGAAACAAAATATTGATTGGCAGTGACCAGCTAAAGGAACAAGGGAAACCGATCAACGTTTGCAAAGATTTCATAGCAAAAGTAAACCAGAGGGGAATTTTCTATTTGAGACAGATGATCAGGAAATGGGATCAGGACATCCCAATTTGGAAATCATATAAAGAAATTGGCCTAAATGAAAAGTGGAAAGTGGACTGGGACAACTATATCCAAATTCTGAAAGAAATGGGGCTCATGAGAAATGCTAAAGGGGACAGCCTGTTGTGGAACAGAACAAAAATGGGGGAATTGATAAATACAAAAGAAGCATACAGAGAAATCATCAAAAATCGATGGGGAGAAGAACAACAGGTATGGTTCAAAATCATGTGGAAAGTTAAGGTACAGACTAAAATGGTAATCTTACTGTGGCTGATTTGGAAAAATAAGAACTTGACATGGCAAAATTTACAGAAAAAGGGCTGGCAGGGGCCCGGCATATGTATTTTATGCGGGGAAAGTGAGGAAGACAACACACATCTTTTCTACAACTGTTATTTTGCCAAGGAAATTTTGAAACAGTTATGTGACCTTTACAAATTACCAACCCCGAACTATACTACGACAATAGACTGTGTGAGATGGTGGTTTGGGAGGGGTAAAAATTGGAGAATTTTTCCACCCATGTTTCATTGGCACTTATGGATTTGCAGGAACATAAAACTATTTGAGGGTAAGAAGTATACATCTCAGGAAATATGCATCAAGATATATAGTTCAATAAAACTAAACAACATTATGAAGAAAAAGCAATACAAACCTCCGGAGGATATTCGGAGGCTCCGGCCTATTGAAATCCGATACCCAGCAGGCTTCTTTGATGGAGCATCCAATAACCTAAACTGTGGATGTGGAGTTTGGTTGCTGTTGGCTCCGGACTGCCAGTACAAAATATCATGGAACGGGGGCAGAGGAACAAACACCAGGGCTGAAGTCATAGCCATCTGGGGTCTGCTATGGTTTGCAAAAAATCTTCTCTTAGAGGAGCTGTGGGTTTACGGGGACTCAAAGGTGATCATTGAACATCTGAACAAAGGAACAAATCTGAACCCAGATTTTCTAAACCACTGGCTGGAGCGGATCTACACCTTAAGGAGCTCTTTTGACCATATCACCTTTGGCCACGTATTTAGGGAGAAGAACCAGGAAGCTGACAGATTATCAAAAAGGGGGTTAAATGGCACATTTGGTATTATGGAATATGAGTTTATCACATCAAATAGCCCTGCTGAAACAGGAAAGGTAAAGTTTAATTAATCTTTACTAATTTTTACTCCTAAAATTGTGCTCACAGCTGCACCACAGCATGGCAAAACACATAAGGATTACCATTGAAGAAAGATGCGGAGCTTCAAGTCATAACATATGAACATTTACCAGCAGTGTGTTATGACTGTTTTTTTGTGTAAAATAGAAATCTGTATAAACTTGAGTATATGTTGTGCTACAGATTATTATTTGTAATGTCTGTAGAAAATCTCAGAAACAGGACTGTTTTTGTATTATTGATCTGTGAAAAACACTGTCAAAGGGACCATTTCAATTATGTAAAACAAAATGCTTTTTGTGAGGACCTGGTATGTGCCCTGGTACACTTATATACACCAAACTGTATTTTTTCTTGCTGAAAAAATCATAATCTTTCGAGATGCACGATCACTGTCTATGGCTGTAGTTACATGAGATATAAGGAAGAGAGCGAGGATGCAAATGGTCAACATTAATACCATCTTGGAAGCCATTGATATCAAAACAAAAAAATTATATGAAACCAAAAAAATTCCAGAAAGAAATCAAGCACGAATGAGATGAAGAGAACGAGCAGAGGTGAAAGTATAAATAGAAAGGAAGATAACGAGCAGAGCTGATAGAAGATTGCATGAATTAAATATATTATTCAGTGCCGTGCTTAAGCAGAATACGATGAAAGTGGATCACATAAAGTGAAAGTCAGAGGGCTACAGGAAATACTTGAATATTAAATGTTTTATGTTTTATTAAATTTTGAATTGAATTCCGTGTGTGAGAGGTGCGTTCGTTTTTTTTCCAAAATAAAAATATATAAATAAAACTTCAACATGGGCCTGGGCCTGGGCCTGAGCCAGTGCGTATGAATGATCGAGGAGGTCCGTGGGTTCATTACAAGGGCTACCATTATAGGGTTCGTTACAAGGGCTATCGTTACAAGGCCTACCAACAATAGTGGTTATGTTTTTTTTGTTGGAATATTTATTAGGGAAATGTTTTTTTTTATAGGGTGGGAAAATTTATTAGTTGTCAAATTAGTATGACTATTATTTTTTATCATAATTATTCAAGGAAAATTATGCTACTCATAACTAACTTGTGATGAGAAAAAAAGGACTTCACTTGTTTTTTTTAAAGAAAACTAGCTAAAAAAAATTTAAGACATACTCCAGACCCTTAACATTACTTTTAAAATAATATTTAAAATAATAAATTAAAAACCAATAATAACAAAAAAAAAATTAACATACATCCAAACATTTCATTTTCATGTTTTAAGTTTATATCATTTTTTATGGAAATAAAATAATTAAAAATAAGGAAAAAATATTATTTTTAATATAAAAAACATATAATTTGCTTACTAGTGATGGATACTGATATTGATATTGATATTGATATTGATATTGATATAAATGATATTGATATTTGATATTGATATTCTTGTATGCTATAGTTAAAATAAAAATATATTAACAAAAAATATATATTTTAATGTTAGTTATAAATAAAATATTTAAATATTTATATTAAACAATATAATTTTATATCAACTTTATATATAGAAAAATAAAAATAAAGTAATTTAAATTTAAAAAAATATTATTATTTGATTTTTTAATTTTTTTTTAAAGAATGTGTGTAATTCATTACATTTTTTATATTAAGCTCATATATAAACATTAAAATATATTAATAATAAACAACAATATATATGAAAAATATATATGGAGAATTCTTATTAAGTTTTTTTGAGAAATATGTATCTTGAGCTGGACTTGGGCTAGGGTTGTGGTTAAGTATTTTGAGCTGGACTCGTGCTAGGGTTGTGGTTAAGTACCAACGTTAGTAGCCAGGGTTGTGGTTAAGTATCTTGAGATGGACTCATGCAAGGGTTGTGGTTAAGTATCTTGAGCTGGACTCATGCTAGGGTTGTGGTTAAGTACCAATGTTAGTAGTGATAGCTAATCAGAGACAATACAAAACAATGGCTAACCTTAAATTCACACTTTTGGGCTACAAGTAGAACCGGGTTAGTAGCCATAGCTAATCAGAGATAATCCAGAACCATGGCTAACCTTAAATTCACACCTTTGGGCTACAAGTAGAATCGGGATAACCCAGTTCTTCCCATGACCATGTGACATATTTTATTGTTATTTTTATAGATTAGAGGTACACTTAAGAAAAAAGTCACTAGAAATTATAGCCAAGGTATGGAAGGAGAGAAAAACCGAATTGACACAATCGAAACCATATAATCACGTCATATAACCAAAAAAAATATTAAATACAAGAGTACACCTCTCTCTACTGTTTATTCATGACAAGTATACATGCAAGAGAAGGAACTCGAAAAGAAATAACAGGCTTAGAACCTTCTAATCCTCCTGATATTTAATAATAATAGTGAAATATATACCATTGATGGAACTAGAGTTAACCCTTTCTGATATTTAATAAGAACAATGAAATATATACCATTGATGGAACCAAAGTTAACCCTTCCGGAAGATGAGAAAAATATCAGATAACACAAATGTTCATAACTGTGTCATGGTAGATAACTAGATTTCATATAAGAAATACTAAGAAGCAGGTAGCCTTAAAAAAAACCCTCAGAAGGGATTACCCTCTCACTTCTATTATATGTAAATGTAAATTACAAATTTAGTGAGTTCTATAATCAAACCCTAGAGACTCTTAACTGTAAATTTCCAAAAGACTAAGATTTGATAAAACCCTAGTAGAACTCCAGAAAACCATGAATGCAATTAAAGAAGAGAAAGTAATAATCCAATTATGAGTGAACCAATTGATTCTTTGAGCAGGTCGAAAGGGAAAAAATAACCTAGAGATAAATTTCATGGGTGAGTAACTGTATGCAATAGTGAGTATTGAAAACAATCGAGACCAGTTACTGGAAGCTTACCTGGAAACAAGATAAGCATATGAAAGTTATGTCAGTGAAACCCAAGGGTTTATATGCCTCATAAACTTAAGGAAAATAATAAAATAAAATATTATCTTATTATCTGAGCAAAACAAGAAAAGTTGTGTGCATTCTGGCATTGCCAAACGCAAAGAGAGAGGTCGTTATTGCCAAATAAACCCATGACAAAAAGAGCGATAAGAAATACATTTTCACAAAGAATACCTGAGCCAAGGTGCATCTATTCCACAACCATGTTTTGCTACCTCTAGTAAGGAAGGGATGAAAGGGATACCTACAATAATCTAAAATAAAATTAGGGGAAAGATACTAGAAGTGCCTGATTGATAGGGCTAGGGAAGAGAATTTCCTGACAAGTGGAAGGATGAACTAATTTTTTGCTCTGAAGCCTCATTGAACAGATTTTCCCTTCACCAAAAAACCAAGTTGCACAGCTAGAAACCCTAGTACCGAGTGAAAAAATGAGGGGAAGTTTCACGATCTAGGGATAGACGGTTACCTCAACCTATTGGGGATAGATGGTTACCTCAAACTATTGTCGCTCTCACCTTCACTGTAGGATCAAACAACCTCCAGGTGGACAGTGGATGTGCACTCGGGTGGTGGGGGTATATGACATATTAAATGTATCTACCACACAATGAATTGAATCACATTTATTTCTTAATAACCATAAGTTGAAACCCTCCAAGTTGTATATTGGGAAGTGACAAAACATAATGGTGAACTTAATATAAAATTGACAAATAATAAACAACATCCTTCTATCATACATTTTTGACACATGAGGTATTCTATATATACATTGTTAAAAACTTTGTGTGCTTGAACATGATCATATAAGACTCCTTCATTGTAATAATTAAAAAAAAATATTTACATGTCCTTTTGTTCTATTATAAAATATTATGAAGATTTATGAGCAATATTACATCCAAACTCAATCTATTGTACACTTTTGAAAGATTGAGTTTAATTATATTTCCAATATTTGATTTATACTTCACAGTGAATAATCTCATGAGTTGTTATTATCACATTAGAGATCTGGCAACCTTCCACAAAACATGTTTTCTTAGGCACGATCTGATCCTTTAGCAGGGGCATCAAATGGATTACAATAATTGAAGAGATTATTTTGTAACACTTATTGATGGCCCTCTAAGGGGATTTGAACCACCACCAACCTCTCGAGATGAGAGAGAAGCTTCATAAACAAATACGAATTTATAATCAATTGAAAAAAAAATCATACATATAAATACACATACATATTCATTGATTAAATTGTGTGAACGATACCACGACTATGTGAAACATGGGCATGCTCCATGGATGGAGTAGAGACCCTTCTCCCGTTATCTCCTAAAAAATAAAAAAAGAAACTTATTAAAAACTAATTTTTAACTCACAAAGTCGATAAAAAATCAATTCCATATGTACACACATGTATGGAGATTTAAGATTATATTTAAATACCATGAACATCCCTCAATCCCTGATCCCCCCTGTCTTAGAGATATGGGATTTTTTTTATCTTCTTCATTCATCCTCCATGATATATATATCTACGGTGGACATTTACAATTATTTTTTTAAATGAATAGAATTTAAAATAAATTCAAAATAAATTTCACAAAATTAATGTAATTTACTGTACACAAATGATGTAAAACACAACTTTCAAAGCACTAATTGATGTGTGAAACTCAATTTAAGCAAAAGAAAATTATAAAAATGATAAGTTCACCAAATTGCGCTTTACATGGTGGGAGCACACTTGGTATAAAATTATAAAAAAACACATTGTCATTAAAAAAGAAGTGAAAATCCATTTAAACGATTTTTTTTTTAAGTCCCCGCATTTTAATTTTATAAAAATGTGAAGTTCACCACCTGTTGCAAATGTGAAGGTCACAAAGTTGCACTTTACATGGTGTGGTGGGAGCACACTTGGTATATAATTGAAAAAAGCACATGGTCATTAAAAAAGACACATTTATAAGTACAAAATACATGCATATCTAAGATATGTTACAATGTCCATCAATAAATTTTGAAGGAGAGAGTCTCAACAATAATTCATCTTTGAGAGATGAATCTTGAATTTTTGAAGAAGAGCATCTCAAAACTAATTCATCTTTGAGAGATGAATATTGAATTTTTGGAGAAGAGCGTCTCAAAACTAGTTCATCTTTGAGAGATGAATCTTGCATTGGCATTGCCCCATATAATTCTAATTCATCTATTAATTCATCTTTGATAGATGAATCCTGAATTGGCATTGCCCCACGCACTAGATCAATATACATCTGATTCAAATTTGAAAAATGTCTTATACTAAAAAATTGAAATTGGCTAACAATGTTGTTTTCTATTCTATGCAGTTATTTTAGCCTCTCATTCTTAACTTGGTACATGCCATTCATCTGGTTGCACACAAGTTCAGAATTGGTGAAAACTACAATTCCATTTTATCCATACTCCATAGCTCTTCCCAAGCCTTTTATCAATCCAATATAATATGCCTCGTTGTTTGTTTTTCTTCCTGGTATAGTCATTTTCCTTTGGACGACTTTGCTAGTCACAATATTGGAAAGCACATATGTAATCACTACTTTCCCTGGATTGGGATAACAAGAAACTTCTATTCATAATTTCCATTTTTCAACCATATTTAATGGTTTTCTTATCCCTGAAAAAAACAAAATCAACAAAAATATATATTAAATTGAAATTTATTGCAAATGCATGGGAGAAATGACACAATATCATGAGATAAATGAAGAACTTCTATTTAGATCTATTCCAGATATTGACTGTAGGAGCATTTACTAGATATGTCACCTTTCATAAAAGATGAGATCCAGAGGCTACCTAGTCCTTTACATACTCTGCCTATAGAACTTGTAGACGTTAACACTACTTGTCCCAATTATACGCTACGAAGGGTGTAGAGGACCCGTGGAATTACTCACACTACTTTACCTAGACATAAGGGTGTATAAGAATGCATTTATTTTACATTGATTATTTTTCATTTTAAATTAAGAATCTATTTGAAACAATTACCTATATTAGGTTAAAATCTATATGTTTTGTAACAAATCACTTTTGGTTTCAATGGGAAATTTTATGGCTAATTTGTTTTTCTCGAAATGTGATACACTCGATTAAAATGGGAGATATATCGTAATTATTCCTATGTTTTAATAAAATATAGATGCTTAAATTCAATGAGCATAGTTTTGAGATATAAAGTCCAAAATGGAAGAGTGTTTTGTGAACAAATATCAATGCCACTATGGATATATATTTGCTTCATTAAAATGGATTTTTCTAGAATGATGTCCACTAAGTTGGAACGAAGGGAAAATATCACAATTATATGTTAATGTGCATGTGTTTTACATTGAATATTTTTCATTTCATTAAAAATCTATTTGAAACATTAACTATATATTAAGGTTAAAACCTATGTTTTGTATCAAATTAATTTTGTTTTCAATGGGAAACTTTTATGGCTAATGTGTTTTTCTCGAAATGTGATACAACCCATTAAAATGGGAGGCATATCGAAATGATTCCTATGATATAATAAAATATAGATGCATAAATTCAATGAGCATAGTTTTGAGATATAAAAGTCCAAAATGGAAGAGTTTTTTGTGAACAAATATCAATGCCACTATGGATATATATCTGCTTCATTAAAAGGGATTTTTCTAGAATGATGTTCACTAAGTTGGAAAGAAGGGAAAGTATCACAATTATATGTTAATGTGCATGTGTTTTACATTGAATATTTTTCATTTCATTAAAAATGTATTTGAAACATTAACTATATATTAAGGTTAAAAGCTATGTTTTGTATCAAATTACTTTTGGTTTCAATGGGAAACTTTTATGGCTAATGTGTTTTTCTGGAAATGTGATACACCCCATTAAAATGGGAGACATATCGAAATGATTCCTATGGTGTAATAAAATATAGATGCATAAATTCAATGAGCATAGTTTTGAGATATAAAAGTCCAAAATGGAAGAGTTGTTTGTGAACAAATATCAGTGCCACTATGGATATATATCTGCTTCATTAAAAGAGATTTTTCTAGAATGATGTCCACTAAGTTGGAAAGAAGAGAAAGTATCACAATTGTATGTTAATGTGCATGTGTTTTACTTTGAATATTTTTCATTTCATTAAAAATCTATTTGAAACATTAACTATATATTAAGGTTAAAACCTATGTTTTGTATCAAATTACTTTTGGTTTCCATGGGAAACTTTTACGGCTAATGTGTTTTTCTCAAAATGCAATACACCCCATTAAAATGGGAGACATATCAAAATGATTCCTATGGTGTAATAAAATATAGATCTGAATAAATTCAATGAGCATAGTTTTGAGATATAAAAGTTCAAAATGGACGAGTTGTTTGTGAACAAATATCAATGCCACTATGGATCTATATCTGCTTCATTAAAAGGGATTTTTCTAGAATGATGTCCACTAAGTTGGAAAGAAGGGAAAGTATCACAATTATATGTTAATGTGCATGTGTTTTACATTGAATATTTTTCATTTCATTAAAAATCTATTTGAAACATTAACTATATAAGGTTAAAGCCTATGTTTTGTATCAAATTACTTTTGGCTTCAATGGGAAATGTTTATGGCTAATGTGTTTTTTTCGAAATGTGATACACCCCATTAAAATGGGAGATATATCGAAATGAATCCTATGGTGTAATAAAATAGTTTCAAGTAGTTTAAAAATATAGATGCATAAATTCAACGAGCATAGTTTTGAGATATAAAAGTCCAAAATGGAATAGTTGTCTGTGAACAAATATCAGTGGATCGCTAAGGATATATTTGCTTCATTAAAAGAGATTTTTCTAAAAGGATGTCCACTAAGTTTGGAAGAAGGGAAAGTATCAAAATTATATGTGTTAATGCATGTGTTTTACATTGAATATTTTTCATTTTAAATTAAGAATATATTTGAAGCAATTACCTATATAAGGTTAAAAACTATGTTTTGTATCAAATTGAACTTTTGGTTTCAATGGGAAACTTTTATGGCTAATGTGTTTTTTCTTGAAATGTGATACACCCCATTAAAATGGGATACATATCGAAATGATTCCTATGGTGAAATAAAATAGTTTCAAGTAGTTTAAAGATATAGATGCATAAATTCAATGAGCATAGTTTTGAGGTATATAAGTCCAAAATGGAATAGTTGTTGATGAAAAAATATCAGTGGATCACTATGGATATATTTTCTTCATTAAAAGGGATATTTATAGAAGGATGGAATAAGTTGGAAAGATGGGAAAATATCACAATTATATGTTAATGTGCATGTGTTTTACATTGAATATTTTTCATTTTGTTAAGAATCTGTTTTCAAAACAATTAACTATATACTTGGTTAAAACCTATGTTTTGTATCAAATTACTTTTTGTTTCTAAATGTACTATGTTTTTTACATTGAATATTTTTCAATTTATTAAAAATATATTTGAAACAATTAAACTATATAATGTTAAAACCTATATGTTTTGTATCAAGTCACTTTTGGTTTCAATGGGAAACTTTTATGGATAATTTGTGTTTTTCTTGAAATGCGATACACCCTATTAAAATAGGAGATATATGGTAATGTTTCCTATGGTGTAATAAAATAGTTTCAAGTAAGTTGGAAAGAAGGGAGAATATCACAATTATATGTTAATGCATGTGTTTTACATTGAATATAAAAGGTTTTTTCTCTCTCTCATTGTTTGAGACCATGGATATGAAAATAAAAAACTTCTATTTAGATCTATTCCAGAGATTGACTGTAGGGGCATTTACTAGATATGTCACCTTTCATAAAAGATGAGATCCAGAGGCTACATGGTCCTTTACAGACTCTGCCTATAAAACTTGTAGAAGTTAACACTACCTATCCCAATTATACCCTATGAAGGGCATAGAGGACCCGTGGAATCACTCAAACTACTTTACGTAGACATAAGGGTGTATAAGAATGCATGTGTTTTACATTGAATATTTTTCATTTTAAATTAAGAATCTATTTGAAACAATTACCGATATAAGGTTTAAACATATGTTTTGTATCAAATCACTTTTGGTTTCAATGGGAAACTTTTATGGCTAATGTGTTTTTCTCGAAATGTGATACACCCCATTAAAATGGGAGATATATTGAAATGATTCCTATGGTGTAATAAAATAGTTTCAAGTAGTTTAAAAATATAGATGCATAAATTCAATGAGCATAGTTTTGAGATATAAAAGTCCAAAAAGGAATAGTTGTTTGTGAACAAATAAAAGTGGATCACTATGGATATATTTGCTTCATTAAAAGAGATTTTTCTAAAAGGATGTCCAATAAGTTTGGAAGAAGGAAAAGTATCACGATTATATGTTAATGCATGTGTTTTACATTGAATATTTTTCATTTTAAATTAAGAATCTATTTGAAACAATTACCTATATAAGGTTAAAACCTATGTTTTGTATCAAATTGAACTTCTGGTTTCAATGGGAAACTTTTATGGCTAATGTGTTTTTTCTAAAAATGTGATACACCCCATTAAAATGGGAGACATATTGAAATGATTACTATTGGTGAAATAAAATAGTTTCAAGTAGTTTAAAGATATAGATGCATAAATTCAAAGAACATAGTTTTGAGATATATAAGTCTAAAATGGAATAGTTGTTGGTAAAAAATATCAATGGATCACTATGGATATATTTTCTTCATTAAAAGGGATATTTCTAGAAGGATGGACTAGTTGGAAATAAGGGAACATATCACAATTATATGTTAATGTGCATGTGTTTTACATTGAATATTTTTCATTTTATTAAGAATCTATTTTCAAAAAAACTAACTATATAAGGTTAAAAACTATGTTTTGTATCAAATTAGTTTTTGTTTCTAAATACTATGTGTTTTAGATTGAATGTTTTTCATTTTATTAAAAATCTATTTGAAAAAATTAAACTATATAAGGTTAAAACCTATGTTTTGTATCAAATCACTTTTGGTTTCAATGGGAAACTTTTATGGCTAATGTGTTTTTCTCGAAATGTGATACACCCGATTAAAATGGGAGATAGATCAAAATGATTCCTATGGTGTAATAAAATAGTTTCAAGTAGTTTAAAAATATAGATTCATAAATTCAATGAGCATAGTCTTGAGATGTTTCAAGACAAGCCAAAAATTTCTTCAATAATTCTTTTGTGATGTTTCAAGACAAGCCGAAACTTTCTTCGATAGGTTGTTCCATTAGGTATTCAACTATGTCTTCTAGATCTTTAATCATGGCACACAAGGAATGATTAGTACTAGCTCATGTTAAGTAGATACTATGATCACACTAGCTTAGAGAACCAAGGAGCTTAGCATGTAATTGATTCTAGGGAAAATGGTACATATCAGTTACTCTCTATGGAAACAATTGTCTTTAACTAGATATGAGCTTACATCTAATGAAGATAGGCTATGTGTTCAAGCTATCAATACCTTATCAAGAGCTCATTATGATGCTTACTTATTATGGAAACATCTATCCCATTTGTGTGTAATATGTATCCCAGTAATTAGTCATGTTCAAAAAAGCTGGATACATGATTGGTTATGGAAAAAAATACTGATACGCGTGAATCTTACTGATATGTAAGCTTAATCTGATCTAAGTGATTAGGGAAAACTAAAAACCCTGTTTATTTATATACAGGTAATGTTCAATCTTATGTAGAAGTGTGATGATTACAAGTAACTGATTATGGAAACAACGTATACAGCTAGTGTTACAGCAGAACAAGTAAGCTTAAGCTTAATCATATAGGAAACATAGAATCATTACCATTGTTACTTAGATTAGGTGAATAGATCATATTACACAAAGGTATAATCTTAGTTATGATATATGTCCCATGTATTGAATATGAGAACACTGGTGATTAATGTACGCAATAGATATGGGTTAGTAAGTTGTAAGTAAGTTGTGTTTTATTAGAGATACAAGCTTAGATCATTATAACAGGAACAAGAAATTCATGTACAAGCTCATAAGCAATGTATTACCAGATATTATGTAATACATCACTTACCATATTATATCAAATACCATTGATATGACTTATACTAGCATCAATATCACCGTATTACACTATGTTGATTACTGTTTCATTATGGATCTCTCTTATTAGTAAGCATAGGATCTGATAGTTATGAGTGAATACAGGAAGAATATAGGTTGTATAATCTTAATCCCGTATGTTATGCAAATACTGATCCTATACTGATATGCACATATTATTGGTATTCTCTATACTAATAAAGCAAGTTTTTAGTTATAACTATGCAAGCTGTTTTATACGTTAATGAAACTAGTATGAAAAAGTACTAGCATTACTATTTGCATACCGTAATTGAGCAAATACAATAAGTACTCGTAGTAATTATAGTGTAACAATTAGGCTAATTTCTACCTTGCTCTCTGACCTTGCTGATCTGGTCAGTTGGAATAGTGGTTACTTTTATAATTTTGCAGAGAACAAAGATTCGATGGATAACAGAGGGAAGACTCGAGCAAAAGAGGACCCTAAATCCAATCACATTTGACATCTACTCTCTTTGGATCGAATCCTTCATAGTTTTTTTTGACCAAGTAGTTGGTCTTGGTATTCTTAGCAGGAGGGAAAGATATCCTTCTTTAGAGCTTGTAGGTAAAAATACATTTTTACGTATAAACTGTAGAGGTTTTGGGACAGTTTAGGGAGGCAGTTTTTGGTAAAGTAATGCTGGATGCATTTTTTTAATTGTAATTTGAATGTAATTTGATTGAAAATTAAGGCATGTTCACTGTGAAACATGCATTTAGTTTGGATAATCTTTATAGTCATTGAAATGGACAGAATATTCACCTAATAAATCACATTTAAACTAAATGCATACAAGGTAAAGTAAGTAGAACAATAGATTAGTAATACAGACCTGTGCATACGTATAACTATAACTAATAATTAGGCTCTATATTACCCACTAGAAAGAAAAAATTTGGATTACTTACTTGGAAATTCTCTTAACGTCGTCGTGGCGCAACTCCAGAGCACGAATAGAGCAGCAATTCAACAAAATGAGAATGAGCAGCACCAATGCAACAAAGTAGCAGCAACATAGAAAAATGAGAACAGAAAAGCGTGAAAAGGAGCGCCACAGAAAATGAGAAAAGAAACATGCGAAAGAGTTGTCAAACTCTTTCGCGATATATTTATAAAATATGAGTTCGGTCGAACCATTTTACAAGTTCGGCCGAACTTTTGTTTCTGGTTTTCCCATCTCTGGCCAAAAATATGTTTGCCCACGCTATCAGTACGCCGTCAATCTAAACGGTAGAATGAGTTCAGCCAAAATTTCTCAAAATTTTGGCCGAACTCCTCTAATATTTCAGCTGAATTTTTTTATTTTTTTTTCTAAATAATACTAATTCTATTGATAAAACATAATGATACAAAACTGCCACAGTTTCAGCTATGGAAGCCTGAAAAATTGGGCTTGATGTCCAAGCTTAACAAAAATTCTGAACTGCCCTGAGTGGGAAACCAGTTCTTTTGGAGAGAGTTTTGCCGCCCTTGAAAGGGAAACTGGCCCATTGTTCATATTGTTTAACATAGCATAAAAAACCAAACTAGAGTAGCAATAAACTGTTTCAGCTAAAGAGAAATAGAGAAAATAAAAAATTCTTCCAGAACGATTGAACAATTGTACCATGGTAAGCCGAGGGGAGTGAATTTTACTGCTCATGAGCTGGGGAGGGAAGTTCCTCCACAATTCTACACCAGTACTCGTCCCTTGTAGCTTCGTCTCCTTCCTTTGGCTCGCTGTCCTTGCTAGGGATGTCCACCTTCATGGGTTCCTTGCCCAAGTTGGAGTGCACAAATCCAGTGGGCACATCAGGGTTCAAGGCCTCGTTCTTAGTCAGCAAGGGATTAAGACCGAGCAAAGTAGGAATAGGGTCAGGCACAGGGGAGGAAAGAAGGATAGGTGACTCTTCTCTCAGGGTTACGGTTACAAAGGCAATAATGATGAGCTGATTAAGAGAGCATTCGAAGCGGAACTCCACTCTCTGGGAGGATTGGCAGAGGAAGTGACTGAAAGATGCATGGGAGGTAGGGGAAATAGGCCTAGGAGGGTCGACAGAGGGAGGCAAGGAGGTCTGAGCGAAGCGAAAATTTCCAAGGTGGTGAGCACGACCCCTTTGGCTGCGGGTGTCTGGATAGCGACCCCACGCAATGTCCTCAGAGGCGGTCTCAGTGTCAGAACTGGTGGAAGGTCAAGAGCGAGCCACCCGACCTCTATTTTCTCCGCGACGACACCGCATCTTGTGTCGAATCGATGGCATGTCCACAGAGGAGCGCTGGAGGTGCCTAAGGGAAGAAGAGTAGGTGGAAAGCATTGAGAGCCAACATGAGTTAGCAGTCTGGGCATGCAGATGGAAATTCAAACAACAGAAGGTGCTCTGGGTGAAGTGAAGGCTCGACAACGTTTCTGAAAAGCTAAGGAGTGAGCAACGTCACCCTGTCTGGGTGCGAGTAGTTGCCTTAGCACACGCAGATGGGCAGGCGCTCCACAAGGGAGGCGGAGAATTGCAAACAACATAGAAACAATCCGAACTATCCAAGACAAACGCCATCGAAAATCAGTCGAGCGGAGTAGGGTGATGAAGAAGCCGGCCAGAATGAGTTAATGCAGAGCAAGCTGGTGAAGTTAATGCAACGATGATGGAGCTGTAGAGGGCCATATGGCCACCCCACGCGAGCTCCATCGGGAGTCACCCGTGGACTGCCATCCCATCAACCAAGACATGCATCCGCATCCAGAGTTGTGCGATCATTGTGCACCAGAATAGTGCAATTCTACAGCAGATCTATTTCATGGATAATATTAAGGGGGGCATGATTAAGAGTATTGGTACTGTCTACTCCTAGATTGGCTAAGAGATCTGCAACTTTGTTACCTTCCCTTTTTACATGGGTGAAGGATATTGCTTGGTTTTCTTTTAGCAAGTTACTTATCCATTCAATTTTTGTTTCCATTCGCCAACTTGTGGTTACCTTCGCTGTGTTGGTACCCTGAAGAAGCTGATTGAACATATTGATGAGAATTTGAGAGTCCCCTTCAATGATGGTGGGGGAAAAGTTATAGAGTTGAATAAGACGAATCCCTTGCCAAAGCCCTTCCAGCTCTATTGAATTATTGGTGTCCCAACCTATGGAGCCATAATAAATAGCAAGGGTGTCCCCCTTTGAGTTTTTGAAGATACCACCGAATCTAGCTTGACCTGAATTGCCTCTTGAAGCTCCATCGAAGTTCAACTTGACTATCCCTGAAGGTGGAGAAGTCCAATGCGACATGATATCAGGAGTATTTTGACTGTTAGGGATGGGAGTAGTCGTAATTTTAAGTTACCAGTTTTTCCATAGAGCTATTTCCTTTGGCTGTTTAGGAAGATCTTATTCCTGCCAGGAGTGGAGAGCGAGTGATTCCTGGAGATTATTGCTGAAGTTGCTTCAGAGGATTTCCAAGGGGGTGGATTGACTCTTGAAGATTATCTTGTTTCTCTCCTTCCAAAGAGACCATAAAAGAAGACCATGGATGAGTTTCCAAAGAGTGTTGAGGAGAGTACTGCTATAAGGATGCCTGGGCCAGTTGCGGATAATGTTGGTTATGTCTCCAGTCGGCTTTCTTCTTTGACACCGAAAATAGTTTTTCTCCCATAGAGTGATGGCCAAAGTGCATGACGTCATGAGGTGTTGGATTATTTCGTTGCTTTGATTGCAGTTGGGACATTGAGAGGGTCCAATGAAGCCTCTTTTAATCAGGTTTTCCCAAGTAAGAATTTGTTTGTGACTGAGTAACCAGAGAAAAGTGGAGACTTTTGGCCAAACATCAGGAGCCCAAATAAATTTCCAAAGCAGGTCACGAGGGAGAGGCATCAGATGCATTAGGGAGTAGGCCTCCTTGGTTGAGAACATTCCTCTTGTTGTGTAACCCCATCTGATAATATTTGGTTCCTCCAGCATCTGATTTTCCTGCGTTGTAACTCTTTGCTGAGGGAATCTCATGTAGCTTCCTGGGCGTGAGGAGCTATATGAGGTGGGTGCTTCCATTGCTTGAATTCACTGCAACTTGTGGTTAGCTAGAACTAACTAACCTTGTCTTCCTCCAAGTCGATATTGTTGCTGCCGTTGGAGTAGGAGAGAGTTTCTACCAGCTTTGGATTTTGCTGCCAGGAGTCCACCCATAATCTAGCCGTGTTACCATTGCGAATTTCCCAAAAGCTGTGTTGCTGAATGAGAGCATAATGTTGCTTGGCTGCATTCCAGATAAGGGATCCTACGTTCTCTGGGGAGAGCCTTATTAGATCTTCAGGAGGTCTATTGTTTGTGTATTTTGCTGTCCATAGTTTGGCCCATGGCATGTGTGGATTCGAGAGCCATTTCCACCATATGCGAGGTCCCATAACTTCATTGCTATGTATGGGATTTCTGAGTCCAAGACCTCTAGCTTCTTTTGGAGAGCAGACCGTGTTCCAGTTGACCAAGGCCCATTTACGATTCTGGCCTGAGGACCCCTAAAGGAACTTGCTTTGAAAAGCCTTGATCTATTTGAGAACCCATTTCGGAGTAGCTATAATAGAGAAAAGATAGAGGGGCATGGATTGTAACATAGCTTTGATGAGAGTGAGCCTACTCGCCAGATTAAGAGCCGTAAAGGTCCAAGAGGAAAGTCGGGCTTTCAATTTTTCCAAGAGAAGGTTCTAGGAAGAGTGTTTGATGGCAGAGTCAATGAGGGGTGCGCCTAGGTACTTAGCAGGGAGGGAAGCAATTGAGAACCCCAAAATACGGGAAATGCTAGCCTGGGTTTGAGGAGGAGTATTGAAAAATAAAATCTGAGATTTGGATTCATTGATGGACATACCAGAGGCTTTTGAAAAGAGGTTCAGGATAGCCTTAAATGATCGAGCTTCCTAGACAAAAGGATGTCCAAAGAGTATTTCAGCCGAAATTTAGAGAAAGTTTCACCGAACTATTGTAGAAAAAAGTTTTCTGCACCCGATTCTCATAAAAGTGTAACCCAAATTCGCATTTTCACCCACTAGTCAAGATAAAAAGATAAGTTTGGTTAGCAAGAGGGGTTTCATCACCTTATTATAACTCCTTAGCTTCATTTTCCCCTATATCTCCTTATCATCCCACAAATCATCCTTAAATTTGGAAGTAATAGTATTTTTAATTTTATCCTTTTTCTATGTTAGATGATGTCCTACTTCATCCTCCAATGGTTGAGCCAAGACTAGGAATCCCAGTGTCATTATTTATTTTACCAGAGGTGGGGTTTTTAATAGATTTATAAGCAATTTTGAGGAGCCCCTTGGCTCCCATGTTGTAAATATTATTCTTATACATCAAATACCTAAACATAACCATGATTTCAATGGGGAAAATGCTAATCAAGAGGATATGATAAGGATTATTTCCATTAATATTAAGGATGTAGGTTATAATTTTATTTTCGATAAATTTAATTTTCCTCCATGATTCTCTAGAGATATTGTATGATCCCCGAACCGCACAACCATATAAAATAACATGGTTGATGAGAGTCTCAAAGGGGAACTTTTTTCTTCTCCAAACCAAAAGATTAGTCAACATACAGTAGATTTAAAACTCATAATAAGATTTTCAACCTCCAATAATCATTTTATCATTGCTATAATTCTAGTTGACATGATGATGAAAGTCAAGACATAAATATTTGTATGAAGAAACCTTCTCCAAGTACTTTTTATCATAGATAAAATTATCATGGTTGATCTTCTCAAATTTAGCTATCATGAGTTTAGTCCTGTCAGTATTAATAGTCATTCCCATCTTGGAGTAGTAATCGTGGAGGATTTTAAGATTTCTTGTTGAGATCATCATGGATTCTAGCTAGAAGAATGATATTTTCATCATAAAGGATAAGAGTAATGACCATATTGGGAAGCTTGGGGCCATTTTTTCCTGCAATTTCCAAACACTCTTCTAACTTACTATTGTAAATTCCCAAATGGGTAGGGGAATGGGGTCATCCTTGCTTAATGTTGAAATTGCACTTAATCTGTTTAGACTAACCCTTTGTTGTCTTAAGCTTTGAGACAATGTTCTCGTATAACCAAATTGCAAAAACCCTCAACTTGAGAAGAACCATCATCTCTACGACTCTTTTCCATAGCTTATCCTTTGGAACGATGTCAAAATATTTTCTTAAGTCAACAAAATAACAGAAGAGATCAATTTTACTATTGTGACATCCCTCGGCAATGATCCTAAGGGTGACAAGTTAATCAATAGTTGAGTCATGCCTCCTAAATCTAAATTTCCCTTTAGCTATTTTACCATGGCTCTCAGGCAAGAGGCTAATCTTATCTTCCAAAATGAGCCTATATAGTTTGGATAAAATGTGACTAATAATAATACTCCTTTAATTGAAGGGAATAATTTTATCCCTACTTTTAAAGATATGTACAATAAGGTTTTGGGTTGAAGGCTTAGGGAAGTGATGTTTTAGTACGAAGTTGAGAAGTTTTTGAATAGGGGGGATGAGGATAGATATTCTCATTTTGAATATTTTAGCTTGGTAGCCTTCAAAATCCCTAGATTTCTGATTAGTGAGCATCTTAATCCAGAACTCCACATCTTTGAAAGAGAATATATCCTCCTATATATGAGTATTTAATATTTTTCCCATAGTTTCTCGGGAGTCACACAAATTCTTAAGATAAATATCGTAGTTTTTTAAAGGGATACAATTATTTTCTTTATTTTTACGAACAAGTGTGTGTGTGGATATATATATATATATATATCTATATATCTATATATATATATATATATAGATAGATAGATAGATAGATAGATAGATAGATAGATAGATAGATAGATCGATCTTATTTCATTATTAGATTTTTAGGGATTCTTGTACTTCATTCATTTTTTGCATCATGAGGAAGTATGAGAGTGTTGTCACATAACATTACATTTAAAAACAATAAATAATATTTATATTAACAAATTAAAAATTAGTAATAAAAGAATAATCAATGTTTGTAATAAATAAAATCTTCAATTTTGAGCTCAATTTTAAATTATATATATATATATAATTTATTTTCCACTATGAGGAAATATGTAATACCGTTACTATTTAATATGGAGTTGATAGATCACATGTAAATGTATTATTACTAATATTACATAAATGACTAATTCATTTTATGTTTAGTTGACATATAATATTTAAAACAAAACTATATTAATAACAAAAGTACATTTTAAGCAACCAAATAAAATATTTCAATATTCATATTGAATAACATAATTATATATTCTAAATAAAACTCTCATTTATATAATATGATTTATAACATAAGATAATATAATACAATATTATTTCAAATAAAATTTCAAAATATACTAAAAATATTATCTATTTAAATATAATTAAAGTATAATTAATTACAATAATTTTTTAGAATGCAAACTTGTATGATTCATAATGATTAATCGGTAAATCATTTCTCAAAATCTAGAGTCTAACTTATGTATCTAGAGTCTAACTTATGTGATGTTGTGATCCAGATAAACTGATATATACTAGGGTAAATAAGTGGACGTTAAGGAATAATTCATAAAATAATTTAGTTGAATGGTTTAAATGATTTAATAACTAATAAAATAATGTTAATATTGTTAAAAGGAAACTTTATCTGAATTGAATTAATTATAAGTCAAAAAAAATATTTTCTATATTATTTAAAGAAGTTTATTTAAAACTAATTTTATTAGTATTATTATTATAACCTTAGGGATTAATACATATGAATAAACAATAAATAATAAATAAAATACTAATTATAAAAAAATTACTAACTATAAAAAATTAATTAAAATAATCAAAAGATAAAAGTATACTATAATTAATAAAAGAACAATTCTTATAAATAAGTAAATAAATAAATATAACTAAATAAATAAATAACACAACTAAATTAATACAAAATGAAATTAATTAAAGGAACTAAAATGTCAAACAAATAAAAATACTAGATACAATTCATAAAGAGGAAATATGATTAACCAAAAAAAATGAATAGATAAATAAATAAATAATAAATAAGTTTAGGAAAAATGGGATGAGTTTCAAAAAAAATGCTAATTTTCCATATGTCATCCCAATTCAACATATGATACCATTTCTTGATTTCGATGGCCTCCTTAAACTTGTGGTGATGGAAATGATCAACTCTACCAATGACTCGAGATTTTTCTAGACAAATGTGGTGTTTTGTATTCTGAGCATGCTAAGCAAGAGTTGAGGGTCTTTCCCCACAATCCCTGATGTCATTAGCATACTCTTGAATCCTTTGATTAATAGAGCGATTTATTTCACCAATGTAGGAGGTCTCGCAAGAGCAAGGGATCAAGTAGACACCTTTCATGCTCTTTAGGTCCAACGTGTCCTTAACGGATGTGAGGAACTACAAATTATGTTCAAACTTTTAAAGGTCGAGAAGATCTTACATTTCTTCAAAATACGAGCAATCTTGTTAGTGGTACCCTCGATAAGGGGAAGTTTCACATTGCTAACCCAATCACCGAGGTCTTTCTTAAATTTTGTACCTTTTCTTGCATTTAAGAAAGATTTGAGACCTTAGAGCTTACTATAACCATTATTATCAAATACTTTAAGGAGATGTGTTTTCTCATTAACCAAGTGCTCATGATCAGAAACCCTTAGAGCCCGAGTGGCGAGTGTGTTGAGAACACCAACCTTTTGAGCCAGAAAATGATGAGATATAGCATGAAGATAAAGCTTCGTGTGGGTTTTCTTTCAAAAAACCTAGTGATAAAAAGATCCATCTCATTTCTTGGAGATAAGAATATCAAGAAAAGGAACACCGACATTAACTTCAGTTTCCATTGTGAACTTAATGGAGCTAGATAGACTGTTAAGGTGTTGGAGGAAAATATCTATTTTTTCACAACCATGAGGCCACTTGATGAAGGAATCATCTACAAACCTCTTCCAAATATTAGGCTTGAAAGAAGAAGAAGAAGCCAAGGCTTTTGATTCAAAATCCTCCACAAAAGGTTGAAAACCATACGCTAGAGTAGGGAACCCATAGAAACTTCGTAGGCTTGCTCGTAGTTCAAAGTTAGAAAAAGTAAAGGTAAGGAAAATCTCTACCAATTTGAATGTATCTAGATCAGTGATGTGATTGATTGCTTCAACAACCTCATTAATAAAAATACTGGTGTAAAAGGAGACAATATCAAAGTTGACAAGAATATCATTGGATTCAAATTGTTCTTGTAATATATTTTTAACATTTTATTCCTTTAATTAATTTATTTTCATAATAAAAAAATAATTGGTTGTAAATAAACTTTTTAAATTAATATCGAAAATAGTTTTTTACTTATAATTAATTCAGTTAAGGTAAAGTTTCCTTTTAACAATATTAAACATATTTTATTATTTATCAAATCATTTAAAAATTTCAACTAAATTGTTTTATGAATTTTTATTTTAACATTTATTTGTTTTGGGGACAATTTGCATCTCTAAAGTATATATCAGGTTGTGTGGATCCGAACATTTGTTTGCATATCTATTTGTTTGCATCTATACTATATATGTCAGCTTATCTGGATTCATATAAGTCATGATGATGAACCTTCGAAATGGGTTGACTCTAGATTTTCAGATGTAATTTACCGAAATATTTCACTCTTAATAATTATTATAATATTATATATATGTTTATTTATTTGTTTTATTATAATAATTTTTTTCCAATTATAAATCTCATTTATAAATTAAACTTACTCTTTTTTTTTTTTAATAGAAATGGTTATGCAATGCATATGTATTATTGTATTATATTTATTTTAAAGTTTGTTCAAATATAATATGATGATGACAATGGTAGTGAGGACGATGAAAACTATCATTTATTGATATATTGTTGTAAAATAAAATATACTAGCAATTGCACCAGATGTTGCAAAGGAAACGCCGTAAGGTATAAATTCAAATTAATAAACAAAATGTTATTCAGTTGTCTTAAATCATAAGCAACAATTTCATGTGAGATATTAAATCCTTGAAAGTATCCATTGCTAGTGGCATATCTATCAAGTGATAAAAATAATGAGACAACTAAAATATGATGCTTATTAGTTTTATTTGGAAACAAAAAGGTTGTTTAGTTAGATTGTGTTGTTTTAGTAAGTTGCCATGTTGCAAATTTGAGCTCATCACCTAAAAAATAAATCTTCATTGTTCTAAATACATCTAAAATGATATATTATGCTAAAGAGAGTGGCTACAGAGGTACTCCTCCCAACATAAGCAAGGAAAGCATGCCCTTTTTCGTATCGACCTCTAGCAAAGTTTATTTCATAATATGGCTAATGGAGAGTGCACCATTTTTTCCCTTGGAGTCTCTGTAATATTATTCTAATACACGAGGTGAAAAGCCAATAACCCAATGGTTTTAGACATCTATGATGTAAAAATCAAATAGCGGATTAAAGAGAGTGCAGAGCCAGATATATATATTTTTATTTCCTTAAAATTTCTATGCTTACAATCAATGTATCATTTCCTATATCATTGAAAAAGATATAGCTGCAACTTATTTGAAGCAAACATCACTTCACTACACTCCAGGTTCAAGTTGGAGTCAAATTCAGAATGTTTGCAAGTTTATACTTTTTGTAAGTTTATATTGAGTAATCCAAACTATCAAAACATTGGCATGACATCATCATCTAAATTTCCATGCCATCTCCAAATACTCTATCAATTTGTTTAACAAAACAATTTAAATTGTCTCACTAGAATCAAAACTGTGTACCCTAACTGTAAGCAAACTCAATCTTGCAAAATCCCAAGAATATCATCTTCTAGATACAAGTGGTACTCTTTTTCTGCAAGTTTTAATTTTGTGCCATCATATTCAGGAATCACCCTCCTTGACACTAACAAGAATAGTGTTTACATCCTTGCCATGAGAACTAGGCCCAACTGCTATGACCTTTCCTGAGTTCAAATTTCCAGTGCTCTCCTGAAGCAAAATGCCACCGGTGGTCTTGCTCAGAGCAACAAATTTCTCTATCAAAACCCTGTTAAGCAAGGGGATGTGCTTTCAACTCAGTACTTGCTTCCAAGGTAAACCAGGAATTTTCTTCCAATATTTCTTCAAGAGTTAAGGTCTGTTATAATCGCACAGTGACAATGAACAGAGGTCTGGAAGTTTGCAATGATTCGCATAATAATGTAGAGCTGTATGCAAGTCTACGAGGATTAAAGTGAGATTCTATGATCCACCTAATGAGACTTGTCTCCACATTTTTTATTTCAAGCAAAGATGTGAATGCCACATGATCCAAGGTCGAGACAGTGACAACAAGTTCATCCACAAAAGAGGTCACAAGTATGAAATTTTGGTCACAAGATCGCAAGAATGTTACTATAGGTGCGAGTATTCTCGAGGTTCGAATGTAGTATTCTTCCACGGGCCTGTAATTACTATAAGAATATTCTTCAGGTAATAAAAATACAATGGATCCAAAACTAATATGCACAGGTCCTACAATAATTCCACAGATCCAAGATATACTTCACACTATATTTTTGTTCACCTGCTCTACGAGCCTGGGACTATTGTCATTTAATTGTATGTCAAATCATTTCGAAGGGCAGAGCAATCAGGAAGATAAAATATACCACATCTATAGCTCTTTAATCCAAGAATAATTTTAATGATTGTTCAAGAAACAACCTCAGTTCTAACAAGGAAATCTAAGTCGACATACCTGCATTTGTAAAGAAAATGAATGAATAGAATAGTTGATGTATGTACCCAACTTTGAACAAGGAGTACCTTCAAGATAAAATTGATTTCTGTTATGCGCTAGACTATTACACCTAATGCTGTGAATTTGTCTGCCTTTTGGTGTACAACATTATGTTTGACTTAAGCATTCTCAGGTACCTGCAAAGTTCACTGAATTGGAAGATTGGAATACTCTTAAGGGACTTCCCATTTAAAATATATTCTCTATATCGGAATCCTGTTCATTCCACTAGGATGACATATTCATTCTCTAGAAACATGAATGGGAAAATTTGCTTAATTTTAATGTTAAAAATATTCACAGGCTACCTTTTTTGAAAAGAGACTCTTGGTCTTTGTTTTTCTCTTTCACAATATGTATTACCTGTGTTTGCTTCTCATATTTTAGGTCCAAATGATACCAAGAGATGAAACTGATCTATTATCCATATGCGATAGGATTACCTTCATAATCTAGGTTGTCAAAAACACAGTTTTCATATATCTTCACAACTACTGCTTCAGGAATTATTTTCCATTTTCTGATTTGGTTACAGATGTGAAGGGCTTCACAACCAATGCAAGGTCAAATTAAGCATCATCAGTGAATTTCCACTAAGCATGCAACTCCTCTTCTTCACTCAATACTCAATACTCAATATTTTCATATCAATATTCCTATGTCAATATTTTTCCTGTCATCAACCATAATCACATCAAGAGATACAACCTTAATAGCATAGTAGAGAGAAATGTGAAACATAGTTGATGTACTGAGACCCTTGTATCAAAAATATGATTGAGCCATGCATCAAACTACTACAACAACATTATAATATAATATGATTGTGCCATATTAGAGAGAGAGTAACTTGTCAGAGAGAAAGTGTCATACAAGTGAGTGCGTGCCATAAAACTGAGCATGAACTATAGAGCAAAATATACATCATTTTTGATGTGCCAAAATCATTCCAATTACTGAGCCACAAGAACCCATATATATAAGAATTTCGAGAATATATATGCATATAAAGTGAAGGGATCATCTGAGATTACTGTACATGAATGATATTAATATCAATGTATATAACATTGTCAAAGTTATACTGTGGAGAATGCACATAGAAGAGACTTAGATGAACAGAAAACATAACTATCACTCGAAGATTGTAACGCAGATACCATATAGAATATATGCCAATAAAATGAGGCTATACAGAAGTGCACTAACATTGTCATTATGATTAGACCATTCCAGTAGAGAGAGTCCTCCATCATGTAAAAGTACAATTATGAGAGATCAAGAGAAATTCTAAAACATCTGCTTCAACCATGGTTCATTAGGTCTTCAACGCTACTTCATGATATTCCACAAGATATCAAGTTGCTTCAATAGTATTCATAATGATGTCATTAAACCAAAGCTCCAAGGGTGCTTCATGTCTGTTGCAATGCATACTTCCAGTTGAATCTACAAGGGGTGTAAGATAAAAGTCAATATTGTGCTTCCAAGGTCATGTCTTCCTTTAGCTGTTTCTATTTGAAGAACCTTGATAGCCACAGTGGTATAATCCAAACTGCCCTTGTAAAATGGACCATATCCTCCCTCACCTATTTTAAGTGATTCAGAAAAGAAATCCGTAGCAGATTCAATTTGTTCTATTGAATATCTTCTACATCTTTGATCAGTTGATTCGAGAGCATCCTTTGCTTTTTTACTTTCATATGATTCTCGGATGGCTCTCAACCCTGCATCTCTTCTCTTTTTTAGCTCCCTTAGAGTAGCTTTCCATATTTATTTGGCGTCTTTCATGGCACCTTCATAGTTCACCTTAAACTGCAGAGCCACCGATCTTGCCAATTCTTATCTCACCTTTGCCTCCTCTAATTTGCATAATTTTTCGATCAGACGGACATTTCGATCTTCTACCTACCACGAGTAGTGGAACTTCTTTGAAGTACACAACTTAAAAATCATTCAATTATTCTCTCACCTTTGCCTCCAATTTGCATAACTCTTCAACCAGCTGGACATTTCGCTCTTCCGCCTGCCATTAGCAGTGAAATTTTTTTAAGTACACAACTTATAAATCAAATTTTTTATCAGTTAAAAAATAGTCTCACTTTGCACTCCGTAGAAATTGCTTCTTCAAATGCTCCCCTGTACATCTCCCTAATACGCTGAATTGCACTCTTAATATCAGGCTGCATACAGGAAACATTTTATCATTCAGTTGTAGAACATAATGCCTTGCTACATTTCATCCTTTGAGTGCATAGTCAAAAGGAATCATGTCCAAAAAAACATAAACAATTAATTAGTCTTTATTGTGTGACTGGCTGATTAATTTCTCATTAGCCTTCCCCAAAAGGAGCTAGTTATCCTCACCTTTGACACAAATAACTCTTCCAAATCAAGGCCACTCTCTTGCAGTTTCCTTCTGTTGTTATCAAAGATGAGTTTTCCACTACCATCAGTCGTCGTAGTCTCTTTGTTCCACCCACCTTCCAGTTACTTGTACTTCTGAATCAGGGATGGTGAAAGAACAAATTTCTTCACCAATGGAATTTGAGTTTCTGGAAAAAGTAGAAGTAGAACTATCAGAAATCTCCACTGCTTCAAGAAAATCTATTGTTCGACCTATAGAATAGGCTGGGCTGGTGCGCATATCAACGCCATTAGAATGTGACCTGGATACTTCTTTATCAAGATCCACAACTATATTCATTGAATCTGATTTACTCTACCTTAAAAGGAAACCATTTCTGTGGGAAAGTAGTTGTTGGGACTGAAATGAAGTAGTTTTACTAGTTTCTGGAACTCCCTCCCCTTCCATTTCAAAAACAATAGAAGTAAGCTCTGGAAAACGAAAGCATGCAGATTTATAATTATTTTACTCAGTTTTTTCTTTTTAATCGGTTAAGAAAGCACCCCAACCTCCCTCCCATAGGCAAGGTAAGATCCATACAATAAACAAGGGTTCAAAGTCTGAGAATTGAATCTAGGTGGATGACAGTAATCATTCTGCCCAACCACTTCAGATAAACCCACCCAATTGCTTATTTTACTTAGATTCTAGATTTTATTAGAAAATATAAAGTGAAATGAAAAGTATTTTAAGCACCACTGCCATAACATACAGCTCATCAACTGAAACCATCCAAATCATAATTGCAGACAAGAGATATGCCAAAAATGAGTACATTCACAAAACAATCCATGACACCATAGAGAAACCGTCTTTGAAAAAGAATGCCTCAATACCTCTTGAGAGTGCTGTGTCTTCTGAAATACAGGTAGAATGATTCCTGGAGTCACCACACCTGCTACTATCTTGTGCCGAAGTGGTGCTTGCATGCATTGAAGCAAGTCTGTCTTTTGATATAACATATACAAAAAAAAAACTTTGAGGCTTTCAAAGCAATATTTGCTGGAAAATCATGGCCTTTGAGCTTCCTACAAAGGGATTCATAGCATGCACATCAACAGTTTTATCGCATTGAATCAATATTTGATAGAGAAAAATCTGAACTTTAATAACAAGAAATGTGCTTATATGAAGTACTCGGTAGAATAAAAAAATTGTTGGGATAAACGGAAAATAAATCAAATTAGATAACACTTGAAATGAACTGTAGAAGTGCTACCAAACTCTGGGATATTCGTTCACCAATGAATCTATGAGGTTGTTTAATTAATATATTATTAAATTACTCGGCTTTGGTAGTCATCTACCTTGCTATTATATTACGAGAAGATGAACCCATAAAAAGTTTACTGATTCTGTTGTTTGAGATATATTTCAGAATTTCCTTTGGTACATTATCATCTTCTAGCACAACGATTTCTGCTTGCACCTGATTTCCAACGATAATAAATAAATATTACTGCTCCAATTAGATCTGGCAAAACAAGTGCCTCATAATCAAAAGATTTCAAGAGGACATAAAGTTCTAAGATGACCTATTTGCTGTTACACATCTGCTAAAATGACCTTAATAGGTTTAGAGTTCGTGATTCAACTTCTTGCACATAAGCAGCCACAACATCACCGCATACCTGTGCAATTGGCATGTGGTTTCCCACTACAAACCATAAACATATTGAAGTTATATAAACAGGATTGCTATAATAAAAAACTCAAAAGCTCTACATCTTGTTTTTCATTTAGAAGTAAAATACTGTAAATGCTTAAAAGAAGGTGTAGAACTCAAGGGAATTTTTTTTTTTTTTTTTTGGAAAATTTGGGAGAAACTCTTATTGAAATTTTACTGCATTCATGGATAGTACACACTGCAAACACTTTGGCACTAATTATTGCACCTGAATTCACAACAAAATCAAGTGAAGCATGCAACAGAGGTAGCCAACTCAAGGGATAATTATCTCACAGAATGCAAAAGATCACTTACAATTGAGCTTTGTCTCAGAATTCAAACAAGTGAAACAGGACCAACTGGCATTCCTCAGAACTTCGTTGGGCAAATGATGAGAAACCTCATCCAGATCCATCGTTGTCGCCGCGCCTTCTTAGGATTCACAAGAAGATGATGCAGCTCCTGCAAGGGCTTCAGGAAGCAGCAATGAGGCAGAGTCATTGTAACACTTATGCCTCTCTGAAATTTGAGAATGCACTTAGGCATTGTAACACTTATGCCTCTGAATCTTCTTGAAATTCCTCAGAACTTTGCTGGGCGAATGATGAGAAACCTCATCCAGAGCTGTCATCGCCTCCTTCTTGGGATTCACAAGAAGATGATGCAGCTCTTGCAAGGGCTTCACGATGCTTCAAGAAGCAGCAATGAGGCACAGGAATTGTAACATTTATGCCTCTCTGAAATCTGAGAATGTACAAGTGAAGGGTCGCCCAACCAATGCCTTACCCTTCACATTTTTTTTTTTCCATAACTGCATTGTAAACTAATTTTTCCATCAAGGGTTGAAAATGTTTTAATCGTCTAACATATAATCTAAGGGTTTCATATTATGACACGATGCACATCAGGAAAGTTGTTTTCAAATAATAACGCCTTACGGCGTAATAAAATATTATTATATTGTATTATATTATAAATAATATTCCAAAATAAACATCTAATTAAGTAGTACTACATAAATATAATTGAATTACAATTAATTATTATAATATTTTATATATTTTTATTTTAATATATATATATATATATATATATATATTCACTTTCGATTTATGATATTATATTATAAATCATATTTCAATATAAACACCTATCTGTATAATTAAAAATATTGAGCACCTAAATATAATTAAATTATAATTAATTATTATAATATTTTATATACTTTTATCTTAATATTATAATTTCTTCAAAATATAATTCTAGTTTATCTTTTCATAAATGAAAATATAACTCCCATTTATATAAAATGGTTTAAAATATAATATAATATTAAATAATATTTATTGTAAACCAAATTCCAAAATAAAAAAACTATGTATATAATTCACCTAGATCTATCTTTATTCTAGATCTATTAAGAAAACCTTTTTTTTTAGTTCAAAACTTGAGAACTTTAATCTGTCTCGAATCTTCATAGATTCTGAGTTAAGATGGAAGATCCATCTTAACTTTGAAAATATAAAACAATGCAAGGGATCAAATATCTCAAAGTCACCTCTTTTTTGCATGCACAACTTGAAACATTTGATCCCTATCACTACCTAATAAATATGGATTTAAGATGGATTGAAACCATTTTTTTGATATGGAGTGGACATGTAGCATTTCAAATATATATATATATCGAGAGAGTCTTATTTCTTTATGTTTTATACTTCCAAATATGACCCGGGCATGTATTGACATTTTAATACATAGACTATGAATCATAAATAAAATATTCCAATGCCAACTATGTATACACTATGTATAAAATAGAATATATATAAAGAGATAATTTTGATTCCAATGATAAGTTCTTTAGAAAGAGTTATAATTCATTTATTTTATTAATATGAATTTGACATGTAACATTTCTTTTGTTTGGTAATGTGACTCCTGAGATGACTCACATGCCTAACAAGTGGTTTGAGTACACTGCAACAAAAAGGACATTGGTGAGGGTCGAAAAATTTCACCATAAGCTCATTGGTGATGGTCAAAATAGCCTTTGTCACAAAAAATGGAACGCCACCAAAGTTGGCATCGCGGAAAGTATAGGTGTTGTGGTGACATTCAAGGTTCATCACCAATAATGATTTATAATAACAGATAGTGACCGTCACCAGTTCATATGAGAAATGGTGATGAACTTTAGCGTCTGTCACAAAAAAATTGAACATCACCAAAGGTGGCGTCACCAAAATTATATGTGGTGTGGTGACATTCAAGGTTTTTCACGAATAATGACTATAATGATAGATAGTGACCTTCATCATTTCATATGAATAACAACTATTTATGATGATGGACCTTTCAAGGTCATGACTATTGATGCATATATATGGTGGCTTTCATTGTCTGTCACCATTTCATATTTTGGTGAGGGTCGAAAAATGCCACCATAAGCTCATTGGTGATGGTCAAAAGAGCCTCCATCACCAAAAATTGATCAACATCATTCCATATGAATATCAGGGCACAATGGAATTGAACCACCAACCTCGTGCTTGTAAAGGAGGTGCTCTTCCATTAAACTAACACCCTTTAAAGATTAGACTTTAAAAAATTAAACCTTCAAACTTTAAAAATTATAAATTGTACAACTTTCAATAATTTATAAAACTCCGTTAAGTCTTGGAAAATATTTTATTAAATAAGAAAATTAACATTGAAGTTGCAAGTCCCTACCTAATGGTTATGGAAGTTATGAAAAGTGGATGGAGGGAAAAATAGTTACATTTAAGATCATCAATATTTTTAGTTGAATACTCAATCATAAGTGAAACTTTGAAGACAATTATAGCCTATAAATGACCTATAATTATCAAATATAAAATCCGCAATTACACAAAAGGTTGATTTCTCACCTTGTGAATCATGTAAATATGTTGCGAGAACATAAAAATCAGCCTCTAAAAGACTGATTTACATGTCAAAAAGTAAAATAAATTGATTATATATGATGCAAATATGAATAATGAGCTACATGCTCGAATCCCACGGGTTATGGGGTCAATAAAAATAATTGGGATTTCTTCTTGTTATTAATTCAAAATGTAAAAATACAAAAATCAATAACAATGATCTAGAAATGTAGCCATTGAACTAATGTTAAAATTGTAAGCACAAATTTTGGCTATTATCAATTACATAAAAAAATATCTAATGTGCATTCAAAAAATTCCAAATCCACACCAAAAATGAGTACCCAAATATGAAATTGCATGGATACAAATAAAGGACCCTATCTCTCTCAATGATAATTATGTCCTCCCACAAGTACTTCAACTAGAAAAATGGGTGTGAAGACAAGAACCTCAAAGAAAAAAAAAATATACAATAAGAAAATATACTTCATCCCCTATCCCCACCAACCTATACCTTTATAGAATAGATCTAGGGGACTACCAAAATGATCCATAGAAAATAGGATTATAGTGGGAAAAATAAAGATGATAAGCAAAAAAAATTACCAGCAATGAATTCAACTAATTTTAACACGTGTCCACATGTACTCAAATATTAGAGAAAACAAAAGAACCCAACATTATTGACTATGCACTGGATAAAATGAAATTTTCTTTAGTAAAAAGGAAGAAAATATCAATCTCTTTTCTATTGACCTATGAAATAAAACCTCTATGTATGGTATTGGGGTTTTGTGCTACACTCTATGCTTACTCTCCAACATTTAAATAAGAATTCCCAAATTTGTTTCTAAATATGTCTAATTTATTTTAGTTTGGGACAAACCTAGTCAAATATTTTCAAGTTTGTCCAAGATACAATGAGCTCAATTACATTTTCCTAAGCTACTCAATAAGCTTGAGCCAAGATTTTGAGAAGGAAGTTTCATAGAGATGACTGCTCTGACTTAATTATGCACTTGATAAAATGGCATTTAATTATTTAGTAAAAAGGAAGAAAATCCCAACATATTTTCTATTGACATGTGAAATAAATATTCTATGTGTGGCATTGGGGTTTTGTGATACACTCTGTGCTTACTCTCCAACATTAAAATAATAATTCCAAAATTTGTTTTAAATATGTCTAATTTGTTTGAGTTTGGGCCAAACCTAGTCAAATATTGTCAAGTTCGTCCAAGTTGCAATGATATTAATTATGTTTGCCTAAGATGGTCAACTAGCCTCACTGATGATTTTGAGAAGGAAATTTTATAGATACCATTTCTCTGACATATTTTGAAAAATTTCATAGGCCTCCCCCAAGTGACTTTTGGAGGTTTTCATGAAGAGGACGGAGATGAATATTTCTAAATGGGTGGTCAAACCCTTGGTATTAGCACCCAAATTTTAGATCTACACCAAGGTCTTAGTTGCTTATTATTAGCCTCCAAAACCTGCGTTGTCACGTATAAATTACCAAATTACAATCAGGGCAAGCTTGGTGGTGTGCAAAATGTAATTCCCATTGTCACCACAATATTCACATCCCTTACTGCACAACTAGAGTCTTTCCAGCTATGGGGGGTTCCCATCATTTTTGATATGCAATTTGAGTTCAAATGAAATATGTTCGATAACATAACAAGGTTTTAAATATATGAATGATTAATAAAATGGATCTAAATTAGGACTAGTTGCTCATTGGGTGATGGATTCCTTTGCTTGCACATAGATGATCGAGTTCTTGTAAATGATGGAGAAGATCAGTAGGGAATTCTAATTATAATATTATATCCTCTAACTCATATCAACAAGATTTCTCTATTAATGAGGAATAAAAATGCTTGGGATGAACCAAGTTTCACTTCAAACAATAATGATCAATGGACCATGTATGCAAAACAACTAGAAGCTTAATTAAATAAATCTTCTTAATAGAGTAGTCTGAACATGTTATCTTGGATTGTTTTAAAATTACAAAGTGTAGTATAGGATACACAAAAAATCATGACTCCTACTCTTGCTATACACAAAAGTATCAAGGGAAATAATTCTACTGCATGAAATATATATACAAACTAATCAACATCATCTTTTGGTTGCAACATTGACATATAAGTATGATATATAGAAAAGGGAAAAGGATGAATGGCACAACCATGGCTACCTAGATGGTGTACTGCCCTCAAATGTCATTTATGGTATTATTGAAAACTCTGGGGGATTAAACCCCAAAAAATCCTCTCCCCTAAGGAAGAATTTCCTCCCTCTATTTAAAATTTTTATAATATCCTCAATATATATTGTTTTGACAAAGTATCAAATAATTATCTAATTTCTAACCTTGAACATTTTCAAATTCAAATTTTATTTTCCAATAAATATATATTATCCCTTTGATCAAGTCAAATATTATCATCATTCCTCACATCCATTGGAAATCAAGGATGTAATTTGAAATCCTCAACATTAATCTCTTTTACAATTTAAAAGATGGAAATTCTCCTCCTGGGCCTTGATTGCTAAAATAAAAGTTTCCAAACCACTAATTACCCTACGATGCAATATGTCATCTTTGAGTTTGGCAAAGTCAAACTAGATCACCAATCCCATGCTTAGAGGTCTTTGGAATGGGAAATTTTCCAAGTTATCCTCGATGATGAATTTTTTTTCATGCCACTTCTAAGGGTAAACTTACTCATATTTCTCACCAACATGTTCTCCTAGCTTGATTTATACTCCCATGGGCCAAAATATGCTTTCTATAAGACCAAATTTGTTTTCTACCTATTATTTTCATAGTGCCAAAATGTCCACTTGCATTAAAAAATTCATGTTATTTTCATAAATTGCAAACCTGATGGATGATAAGGAAAAGAGATATCTTATATGCCATGAAACTTCATATTCCATACTTAGGATGCACCCCAAAGTGTCAAAATTTCATTTCTTAGGTTAAAATCTGCATTACCACCTAACCTCATTGAACACAACCTCTTGCAGATGTATCTATGGAGAAGTCATAAAATTTAGTGCTATATTATTTATCCTTGTGCATATTCCTACACTTCCATAATTCTAATTTACACCTTCAAGTGAGGGTACTAAGTCTACCAAAGCAATTTCATAGATTTCATCTTTTGCTAAGTGCAAGTAGTATTTAGTCATATGCATATCGAGGGCTCACTAAAGATCAAAATTATGATGTTCAATTTTTGTGCAGTTCTTAAAACATTATTCATATTTTTACATCGTTAGAGTTTCACTTCCAATCTAAGAATCTAGTGTGCAAAAATACCGTGAAACTACCAAATTACACAACATGATAAATCAGGCTAGGGTGCCTTTAGAATTTTATATGCCAGAACATACATGAGCACATATGGTGAAATATAATGGTTGATAGCTAGAATATATTATGGTATATAACCCTACAAAATCAAATTCCCAATAACATTCTCAAACCGTTAGTTATTAAGCATCAATCACATAAATTTGTTTAGTTTGGAAATTTTCTCCAACTCTAGAAACACGTGTAGGATTAAAATAGATTGCATAACCTGTTCTCATTAAAAATAAAAATGCCAATTCTTGAAGTCTATGGTCTGATCAAGAAACCAAACACAAATAAAAGAGGAAGCTTTACATGGAATCAAAGGTATGAGAACTAATTATCTTCTTTGCAACCATGGAATTACCTCAACAACAAAGCAACCCCAGATCTTTTCACTATGATATTCCATGAATACCTTTAAAATCATAAGCCACAAGCCTCAAATGTTGTTAGGTGTTTCAAAGAAGATAGGGCAATCCTAAAAAAGAATCTAAAATATTGGTAAAATCCAACACAATGTAACATGACAATGTTAAACCATGTTTTAAAATAACAAAAAGGAGATATTAAGTGCATATAAAAACCCTATTAATCTAAGAATATAACTGACCTCTATAAGCATTTGTAAGGGCTAGCTCATATTCTCCACTACGATATGGCACCCGATGGTTTAACCACCCAATTCCACTACCCATCTTGCACCACTTTCCAGGTTACATTTTGTAAGAAGGCCAAAATCCTTATCAAGAACCTACACAGTTTGCAAGGAAATAAACAATTATACTTGACTCACAATTTTATAGTGAGATTTTTTTTAACTATTAGAAGAAGCAATTTATCAGCTAGTGCGAAACAATCACTGCGCAGATGGGAAATACATAAAGAAGAACAAATGTAAATTCCTAGCATATCATAATGGAAATGTAATATTTTAAAGCACCAGAAAACACCAATAATGGAGATGAAATACTAGTCAGTATTTATCTCGAGGACTACCATGAAAACAAAAATGGATTTTCTTATGCAGTCTTTTAAAGATATATCCTTTAGGAAATAAAACAATAAATATCAAGATTGAAGGAAAATATTATCCCACAACACCGTTGGCATAGAAACTGAGAAATAAGATTAAAAATTATGTTTTTGTAAATGTTCATCTTGGTTTTTTCCGACCTGCATGGCGGAAAATGCAGGATAGTCACTAGGGGGTTAGAGCTTAAGGGGTTCGTGGATTTTAGGTTAGTAAACATGATTATGTGGATGATTAGCTATAGTTTAGTATCCTTTCTTTGTGATGAAATTTGTGGATCTTTATAACTCTGTAATTTCTTGTTGAATCATCCAATGTTATAAATGGTTTCTTGTGGAATTAACTGATTGCTTAAATTCTTTATTATACTACTTGTGTATCTTGAAATAAGAGAATCAATGTTTCATAGATTAATGAGTACCATAATACTACTAAAAAACACAATTCTTCCATGTGTTCATTGAAAAACCTAGCTCCGAATTGTACCCCAAGGTCAATCTCCCTAAGAGAGACATGACATAGCCATTATGAAGGAGAGGGGACACAAGGTGAATGAACATACCATATGTAATCTATTTCCTATTTTATATTCTCCTCTATTGATAGCAACTTAGTTCTAAATCAATTTTTTGGCTTAATTAGTTTTTCATGCACAAATATATTGCACAGTTCCCTAAGATAGAAAGGGCATGCAGACATGAGGTTTCCCAATTTAATGAAAGTTACAAATCCCTAGGAGAGAACACCTCCCTTTTGACTCTATTATCTCTACAGCAAAGTGGAATAGGATTAGGAAGTTTTATATCCAGTAGAGGTGATGTTTTGCATGCATCCAGAATAAATATACCTCTTTTATTCCTAGTTTACAAAGAAATAGCAAGGAGCATAATTTTGAAGTTAAATAATTTGAGTTTGAAATTGCTGCTTTGAATTTCTATTTTTAGATTTAATAGAAAAGTAAAGATGTTTTGTTGCATGTTCAGAAGTCCATGTTTGTTGTTTTATTTTAATAGCAGTATGTGTTTGTTGGTTGGGGAACCCCTAATAGAAATTTTGATTCGTGTTTTTTAGCTTTAATGATCCATATTTATTAGATGAGTTTACAGTACAAAATATGCTCCTCATGGTATGATTTTTGACATTTTATTCATGTATGGTAGTTTATTTAGGTATTTCATGATACCTTTATCCAAGGGAAAGGAAGGTCAACTTCTCCTAGTATATGATAGGGAAAAGGGCTATTTAGTGATTTCATAAAAACACACAAACACTTTTCTAGCATTGCTCAGATTACTATAGAACCAAAATATACAGAAATTAATAAATGGCCAAATTCCTAGATGAAAATATTTTAATTATAACAACAAGACATTTTGGTCATAAGGCATGTTGAATTTCATTACAAGTTCATCTAAATGTCTTGAGGTCATTTCAAGCTAGGTGATAAGTTTAACAAGGAATGCTGCAATGGAAGAAAATCCCTAACTAAGATCTTCGTTTTTAGGGATATGCATATGGATGAATAATATGAGGATAGTATTATCCTTAATCATAATGTGAATAAGAAAATTATTTATTAAGGAAATTTCCCTAAGAATAATGTTGCATGAGTACTCTGATAAGAGGAATAAGAAAAGGATTTCAATGTGAAATACATACAATGGTATACTATAATCCCGCTACACTACATGTCAGTTGAAGGAAAATTAAGTAAATATTGTAAATTCAAAGACTGCAATAATAAGTGTAATGACCAAAAAAAGCATATACTATCATCTAGCATACAAAATCCATGCAATTATTCCAGATACCATGAGCCTCAATATCTCTCCTCATTGTAGTGATCATCAGGGTAGTACAAGTTTGGGTGAAGGCTCCTCCCTGAACCAACCTTTTGGCATGCTCAAGTTGTTTTCTAATAAGCATAGTATGTGTTCACAAAGAGAAAGCCCTCGGTCCCAATGATTTCATCTCTAAAATTGGACTCATCAACATTTGGGAATATCCAGCTTGTGAACTACCTATTCCAGCATAATAGAATAAAAACAAAAGATATTATTTTGAGGCTCCATACAACCATCTACTCCCTCCATTCTTGCATGACCTTTCACCAAAAATAAAAACCCTTTTTAGTTGCTCCATTAGCCACTCATTTCCCAACAAAAAACAAGTCTCTTCTATCCTAAAAGACCCAATGTGCCCATCATCCTCAAACATCAATGGCCTTGTAAATTGTTCCTAGTTGATCTTGTACTATGAATCCTTCAAAATATTTAAATATTTTTTTTTATGATTTTTATAAAGAAAAAATGTAAATTTATTTTTTGTAGCATTGCTCGTGTCGATTATCAAAAGCTCAAATTTTTTTACGATAGCATAACCAAAAAAAAGTCTGATAGTGAATGTCATAAAACACTTTTCTATGAAAGATGTGGCTACAAGGCTTTAGATTTCAAGTATACCTTGTTTTGCATTTTAGTTCAGAGATTCGAGTTAGCCTCTTTATTATACCAGTTATTTTGATTTAGACTGAACAAGACCAAGGATGGCCATCTTGTAATCCTAATGTGCCCTTTTTGGAACAATATCTTTTACAATTTCCAAATGCAGATTAATACAAATCCAACAACTAGTATTACTTAGGTTTGACTGAAATTGGACCGTCGGACAATATGGATGATGATAACTTGGTTAGTCTTAACTTCACTATAAAATTGAATTTTAGCATAAAAAAAACCAAATCACTCAAACCAAATCATGAGACTAGAATTTGAACTACCCCCAAAGCCCAATGAAGTAATACAACGTGTAGAATGTGCAACAAAAACAAGACTGGGGGCGATCAACTTGCAATCCTAAAGTATCCTAATATACCCTCTCTACAAAGACGGAGGGTGGTAAATTTGCAATTCTAATGTATCCTAATGTACACTATCTACGAATACTGAGGGTGTTCAACTTGAAATCCTAATGTAGTTTCTCTACAATGATGCTTGCTACAATATCCAATTGCACATCAATACGTATCCAAGGACTCCTATTAAGTAAATTTGGTTACTGGACCATTTTCGACCAAAGTGGATAATGCAATTTGGTGCCTCAACTGTACTTGATGTGAATGTGAGGATAATATGATCAAAAAACCATTAATGTAATTCATTATCAACTCAGTAGTAATAATAATATGTAAGACATTGTTTTCCCACTTGCAATTTCTCTCGTGATTAATGAAGTATGTCTTGATTTGATGGTTTAAATAAGAGTTATTTTTTTTTATTGTTCTTAATTAAATTATGAATATCTATGTTCTCCTGGGCATACTAATATAGGACTAACTAGATGACCAATAAGAAACAACTTAAGGCACCATCAAACTCTGGAATCTAATAAAAGACAATCATCAATTGCCATCTGTTGCGCCTTGCTAACTGCAAAGTACATAGCAACTAAATCATTTTGATCTACAAAAATGCTTCTTATCCCATAACATTTTCCTCTAAAGAATACACCATCACTTGGATATTTCCAAAAAATATGTAATAGATAGAAAATCAAATCAGAGGGCTCTTACAGAAGAGAGAATAATATTAGAAAGAAATAGGCATACTAAATATGCAAAGTACTTTTGAATTGTTATGAATATGGGGTACCAATGTCCCATCCATTATTTTGACAAACAAATATATCTAGAACATCCATAACTGATGCAAATTTTAAGGTAGCATGACAATATCCCTCAGACAAAAAGGGAAAATTGCATCAGTTAGAAGCAATAGACATTTCTAATTGATATTAGGAACCATGTCGATAAAAAATGTGATGGTTGTGAGCTGAGACTGACCTAACTTGTGCCACAATCACTAAAAATGTTACCGCATAAGCTTTCCTCTTGTCAATTTCTAGGGAAGATGTTGCACCTATTGAATGAGAAAGTTATGTCGTGGAATATGCATGGGATACATGGAATGAAATAAGAACTTGCAACAACCCAGAATATTTTTAAAAATATAAACCCAATGAACAATATACCTGGTAGCTAAATTTATAAATATAACAACCATTCAAGTGGAGGATACCCTTACACTATAGGGGATGATATAGTGAAGCAATTAAATGCATTGAATTCTTAATGGATAGGCATATGGAACACTTTGCATAATCAACACAATTCCAAAAGCATTGGTTTGCAAATTCTTGCATTGTGAAACTGCACCAAGTGTAGGTTTTAACCCTGAACATAAATTATCTGCAAACGAATTCTTAAAGACAAAAAATAAAGAATAGCAAGAGCATAAAACATAAAACAGATATAAATAGATATTTTTCCCCTAGATTCCAAATCGGGACTACCAGCTTGACTTTTCATTATATTCCATTCAGTGTTACAAAACATATATATACATGTTGAACCATTCATAAACTCGAATCCATTAACCCTGGATTAGAACATAACCATAGTTCCCTTGATCGGATCTACAAAATACCAGGGGTTGAAAACCATCATGCCCCAAAACCATGTGCAAACCCATTCAAAAAACCATAGTCAGTTCCGCCAACCGAAAAATAAGGAAAACAAATTTTCCTGGGGTGCTACCCCGAACCCCTGGACAAGGGGGAATATCGCCCTCACCACACGTGCGACTAATCATGGAAAGAATATAACACATACCAAACATTCTCCCACTTGTTTTTTTTTTCTTTCCACAGGGGGCCACGGGAGAGCTTAGTCATTATTCATGTCCATCAACACCCATTTTCCCCTACACCAAGAAAACTTCTGAGTGCTCACAAACTTCATCAATGTGTCGGCAACATTCTTCAAAGTGTCCACCTTTACTAGAAACACTTTATCCTCAACCTTATCTCTCACAAAGTGATATTGAACATCAATGAGCTTTGTCTTTGAATGATAAGAAGGGTTCTTAGCCAATAAAATTTCACTTTGTATATCAAAATCTATCCTTATAGCTCACTGCACCAACTCCATACTTGAACACGATCTCTTCAACCAAATTGCTTCCTTTCTTGCTCGAATGGTTGCCATGTATTCTACCTCTGTAGTTGAAAGAGACAATACATACTGTCTTTTACTCAATATAAATGACTGCACCTCCAAATAGGCTAAACACATACCCAATTGTAGATCTTCTTTGGTCTAGATCTCCAGCTCAGTTTGCATCAACAAAACCACGAATTCCCAAAACTCTCTCCAATCCTGGTCTTCCCTGGTAGTACAAACCATAATCACTAGTGCCATGCAAGTACCTGAAAATCTGCTTCATTGTTGTCCAATGATCCTTCCCTGGTTTTGACATAAACCTTCTCAATACTCCCACTATATGTGCAATGTCTAGTCTGGCATAGACCATTGGATACATAAGGCTACCCACTGCACTTGCATATGGAACACGAGACATATCCTCCCCTTCTTCTTTTGTCTTGGGACATTTCTATGTAGATATATTTATACCTACAGGGATAGGAAACCTCATCATTTTACTATCCTGCATATTCAACCTCTACAATATTGTCTCTACATACTTCCTCTGGTTTAACCAGAGCTTCCTCTTTCCCCAATCTCTCTTAATTTCTATGCCCAAAATATAGTTTGCAGCACCAAGATCCTTCATGTTGAATTTCGAGAACAATTGGGTCTTCAGATCTTGGATAATTTCTTTGTCATTTCCATTCAGAAAATATCATCCACATACAAGACCAAATAAATAAAACACCCACCAATTAATTTTAAATACACACAGTGATCCTATTTGCTTCTGGTGAAGCCAAGTCCCCGTATACAAGTATCAAATTTCTGATACCACACCCTTGGTGACTTTTTTTTCCCACACAAAGACTTTTTTAACCTGTATACCAGTTCTTTCTTACCCTTCACCGTAAAGCCTTCAGGTTGCTTCATGTATATCTCCTCTTCCAAATCTCCATGAAGAAATGTTGCCTTCACATCCATCTATTCTATGTCAAAATCAAATGCAGCAACAATAGGTAAAAGTAATCTAATAGAAGTAACCTTAGCAATAGGAGAAAAAAGATCACCAAAATCAATTCCCGACACCTGGGAATAACCTTTTTCTACCAATTGACGTTTTTATTTCTCCACCTTTCCTTCTACATTCATATTCTTATTAAACACTCATTTTCTCCCAATGGGCTTCCTTCTAGCTAAAAAATCCACTAGATCCCATGCCTCATTTTTGTGCAAGGATGCCATTTCATCAACCATGGCCTCCTTCCAGTGTTTCCATCCTCGTAATCCACTTCCTCCCTGATAGACCTGGGATCATCATCAGTGATAGTTAAATAAAAATTTGAACAAAAATAAGATGTAATATACCTTTCTAGTTGCCTTCTTTCCCAAAATGATCTTCTCACAGTTGGAGTTTGTGGCTCTTCCTCTTTTGAATATTGTTCTGTTGTAGAGTTGGATTCATCCTCCTTTACCTCAAACTATATCTTCTTAGGTTCCTTTTGTAGGAATTCATGTTTAAAAACATCTTTCACCTCTCTAAACACCGCATCCCGACTATACACAACCTTTCGTGTTTTTGGGTTCCAAATCTTGTAACCTTTTAAACCATCCTTATACCCAATAAATATGCACCTTTTAGATTTATTATCCAATTTGGTCCCTTTATCCTTTGGAACATGTACATATGCATCACATCCAAATACCCTCAAATGTGAAAGAGAGGATTTCTTACCAGTCCATACCTTATATGGAGTCTTATCCTCCAACGCTGATGAAGGTGATTTGTTAACCAGGTAACATGCAGTCTCCACTACCTCTGCCGAGAATTCTTGTCCTAGCCCAGTACCATTGAGCATGCTTCATGCATTTTCCATCAACGTTCTATTCATTCTTTCTGCAACTACATTTTTATGAGGTGTGTATGGAGTAGTCTTTTGTCATGCTATACCACACTTCTTACAAAACTCTTTAAATTCCTTATTGCAAAACTCTACACCATTATCTGTGCTCAACACCTTTATCTTATTCTCCGTCTGGTTTTCCACCAGAGCCTTAAATTCTTTAAATCTGTCAAAGACTTCATATTTATTACTCAAGAAATATATTTTTGTATTCCTTGAGAAGTCATACATAAATGAAACATAGTACACATACTTTACTAGTGATGGAACTGACACAGGTCCAAACACATCACTGTGCACAACCTCTAATATCTTGTTTGCCCTCTTAGCACCAGTAGGAAAACTCACCCGATTCTGCTTCCAATATACACAATGATCAAAACAGTTGAAATATAGAGAGAAATTAGACATATCTTCTACCATACCATTACCATGTAGTATTTGAAAGCCCTTCTCTCCAATATGTCCAAGCCTTTGATGCCATAGATGGCCTTTTTTCCAGAGACCTCTAAGTTTTCCGCTCCACTTTCAGGAACCACAAAACTGTTGCACTCATATATAACAGTGATACCCTGAACCTTGTATATATTTCCAATCCCAAATCCTCACATTAATACCCGTGCTCCCCGAACCATCTTGCAAGTATCTTTCTCGAACACTGTTTTTACACTTGCATCACCTATATTGCTTACAAAAATCAGATTTCTGGCCAATGTAGGAGTATAAAGAACACGAGGGAGTGTTCTAATCCTGCCACTGTGCAGCTTCAACTTAAATTTTCCATGTCTGATGATTATGGCCTTCCTATCTGTTAGCACAAGGAGTCACTCATTGATTGCATAAGGAGTAAGCCTTACACATCATAGTTCATTTCAAATTTTAAATGGGTTGTTTGAGTGGTGCGAGGGATTTCTAAAATATTTTGAAATGATTTTTTATGTTCTTTAAAACTTACATGCATTTGGAAAGTTGTGGAAAGTATAAATTGTGTGGTTAAATTGGTAGTATAGGGAGCAGAGTATACAAGTGGAAGAAGATGGATAGCTAGTACATATTCCAAATAATATTCCTATCCTAAATCAATCACAGAACTATGATGATGGCTCTTTACACAAACTCTATTTATGTAAATTAAAAAACATTCAGAAAATAGATTACATCTATAAAGTATTCCACAAATCCTTTATGAAATATTCGCTGACATGTTCTATAACACACATATAATTTGCAGAAAATGGAAAGTGGATAATTTAATGTTAAATCCTTTCAGAGTTTATCACTCACACCTTACTAGTTGCAATTCATATTTTAGAGGAAATTAACAAAGAAAAGATACACACCACACATTAGATGTTCCTTGAATAAAAAAATCCTCCAGCATGAAGCAAAAATGCTTTTTATTATATTCAGTCTTCATGTAGACCAACATCCAATCTGGAAATGGTATTTACAAGTGGTATATATAGCAAGAAAGGCACCAACTCCATCTCTCATAAAAAGAAGGAAACATTAATTCTAACATTACATAGGTGTCAAAAGTCATTACAACCTTATCCCAACAAAATCTAATAGAAATGACAGATGGAGAAGAAATAAGAGAAGAAATTTGGGCTAAAATGTTGAGTGTGTTGTCATGTTGCCCCTTTTTTTACTGCTTTCTCTCCTTGTGTCTTGGGTTTTTAATAACCATGTAGCTCCATTTAATAAGATATCCAACAAACTCATAACCACCTTTTCACCATCACTTGTATTATCCATTTTGTTATGGGTTCTTATCCATCCTTAACTGGCTCAAAAAAAATTGTTGATAGGTGTCAAAATTAAGTTAAAATAGGTGCTATCGAAAATTCTGGTAAAATCCTGTAACTGCGCAAAATATGGAATGCTACCGAAATTTCTAGTAGCACCTTGTTTCTTTCTAAAAAATACATATAAAATGTTTAAAATCCTATGAAAACTTATATTCCTTGACACCTAAGATATTTTTTCAAAATTGTAACTGATAAGAAAAAAAGTACTTGTATGAAAAAACCTTTTTACCTTCCCTCTATGTGTGCTGCAACTTCAGCAAGATTATCGAAGTTTGTTTTATTGTCAGCAGCTGATTTGGATCTCATTTCTCTTGTGGATGCTTCTTTAACTCTTGTTTTTTCCTCCTTAGAACCCTTTTGTGTTTTCATTCTCTTTGAGGGCTTTGAGTGTTGCTTTGAATGGGTTTTGTCTTTGTTTATATTCATGATTTTCTCTGTTTTTGAACCTTCAAGTTTACCTTCAATATCAATGACCTTTGTCATATTGCTTGGATTATGAAGAGCCTTGGACTTACGCCTCAACTTGTTGTTGTCTCTGGTATGCCTCTTTCTAGTACCAACAACAAGTTTGGCTTCTTCCTTCCTATTCTTACTACTGAAGTCATATCCAACATCCTTAAGCAGTTCTTCAACTGATGGTGTGGATGATACTCTTTCTATAACTTCTGTTGAATATGTGCTTTCGGAATTTCCGGTAGCACCTGCATTTTTTATTTATCTGCAGTTGCAAGCCTTCCTCTTCTGGCTCTAGTGTAAACATTAGGAAAGGGAGGAACAGGGGGCACTCTTATCATAGATTTGGGTTTACTTGCTGAGGAACTCTCTCCTTTTTCCAACCTTCTTTCACCCTTAACTGTAGAAACCTTATCTTTTTTTCCCTTGGCCTTCTTATGAATGTTTTACTTTTTTGGCCATTCTCTTTGTTCTTATTTTTGTAGGCTAAGGGTTTGGTTGTGAAACTGGAGGTGTAGGTGTAGGTTGGTCTGCCCTGTAGAATAAAAAATGGTCCCAAGTTTGATTTCTCTTTCCTAATTCTTCTTCAACTAAAACTTTGATTAAAGCTTGATGATACAAGTTATACTCTGAAACATCAGTATGAGTCTGAACCCTTGCTAACATTTTTGTAAGGATTTCCAACAAGAAATATGACAAATATAATGTCTTCATCCCTACCATGTGAAAAAGAAATATCATGTGATAGAGGAACACAAATGTATACCTCCTTTCACAAGTGAGGTATATCTTGATAAGCTTGATAGCTTCTGCCCAGTCATTCTTACGATAACTGCTTGGAATGCCTTTTTCCAAATTTGGATCTCTATGTGCATCTTTGAGGAAGCTATTTAGATCTCCTCCTGTAATAACCTTCCCTTTGATCTACCTTTCTCCTTCGTGTGGAAGGTTAAAGGCTTCAGCAATGGAGTCTTCAGAAACCTACAAGGTAAGGCCATAAATTGTAGCTTCCTGTCCATTAAAAGAGTTAGAAAACTCTTATGCTACTCCTGAGTGAGAGCTTCCTAACCTGGTGCATAGAGAATACCACCCTGACTGAATAAACAAACTTCTTACCCTAAAATTTGCATCCTCTAGTTCTGCACCTTGAGGCTCTATTCGATTTGTTTTTCCACCTATTTTAGTCATATTCAGAAAAAAAAATGACTCTATCTCTTACAACTGATAGGTGGCAGAGTTGAAGGAGTTTTACCTTAGAATTTTTTCCTATATTCACCTTTGGAAATATTGTTTGAAATCCAAACTCCTCCTCAAACTATGACTCTCAACAATTCGATCTCCAACATATAAAACCTCGAATGACGGTTCTCCTCCTTTTTCGATGGTTTTAAAACCAAACTATGGTTCATCACCCCATGCAAATCAAACTTCATCATTAAAAATAATCCTCACCATGATGGGCACCATGTGATAATCCATCATCACCTTCAGTTGGCTACATATTTCCATATGGAGTTCTCTAGATATCTTGAGACAAGCAGATCTGTGACTAGGAGTCACCTCCGTTGTCTTTACTGTTAATTGGACAAAATTTCCAGCAGTGATGCTGTGCAATTAGGAAAATGGTTATGGCATTGAGTGTAATAACCATGATCTCCTCCATTCAGGAAAACATGTACTTAGATATACGTCTAACCGACTTCGGGTTGACAGGCAGGACGAGGTAACTGTTAAGTTCATTACTGTGGGTGGCACATGGCTTCAACGTATATCACAACTTGACTTAAACTAACTGACTACAATATGACACCTATCATGAGATATGAAAATATTTAAAAAAATATTTGAAGCATATTTTCACTACAACACGTGGCTTAAATAAAGTGGATGCACTTTTTGTTTTTCTTTTTCTAAAGAGAGTATGCTTCCGAAAATTCTGACAGCATCAAATTAAAAATAAAAAAGATAGAAACAGGAAAATAACAGATTGTCAGAAAAGACTAAAATTGGCGCTTCTAGAAATTCTGGCAGTGACCAAAAAATGTTTTAAAATTTTTTAATTTGTTTTGATGTTTAATCCTAAAAATAAAACTATGAAATGGGCTCATGCTTAGCAAAGAACTATGCTAACATTGGCTCCATAGGGGATAGAGTTCTCCTTGCGAGGGTCTAAAAATATTTTGTAGTTTCAATGCCTTATCATTGGGCTATGGAGTCTTGTTATGAAACACAGTGGTATTTACAGTGAACTTAGGTTACCAACAACCTTAGTAAAATATTTTTTTGAGAAAGCACCCATTGAATGGGCCTCCAAACAGCTCTGTCCCATCAAGATGTTACAACTCAAAAGTGTTGTGCTACAGAATATTTGAGATTCTGAAAGGACCAAACCATAAAGCATCAAATTTGGAATGCTTACTTGGATCTTGATGCTGCGCATCCCACTTCAACCCTAGATCTCCAATCTGAAAATCTTCTTTTTTACTTCCTCGATCAAAAACTTTCTTTACAGCTTGCTAATATTTTCTCACCAAATCATATGGTTTTTCTCACTTTTGTTTCACTTCTATGATTTGATAAATTCTCCTAGTCATGTTATCTACCTTAGCTTCATGATCTTGGAAAAATTTAGCTACAGGAATGGCTAATTGGACTAGAAAAACAACATCAGTTCCATAAAACATTTGAAAAGGTGATGTATTAATGGACTTTTTAATTGTCACCCTGTCTGCCCATAAAGAAAACTTCAGTTTTGAATCCTAGGCTTTCTTGTTTTGCTCCAACAGTTTGTGATGATTCTTAACAAAATTTTGTTTGATTATTTAACTAAACTATTCCTTGGGGATAGTAAGTTGAAGAGTGAGTGAGTTGAATGCCATAATCTTCACAAAAATCTACCAATGGAGTGGCTTTAAAACCAACTGCATTATCTTCTACTAACCTTGATGGACATCCAAATCTGGTTATGATTCCTTCTAGAAAATTAATGATAAATTTATGAGCAGTATTATTGGTAGGTATTTCTTCGATCCATTTGGTAAGTAATCAGTTGCAATGAGAATCCAACAATTTTATCCACTTGATGGTGGATGAATTTCGCCAATGAAATCTAAGCCCCATTGCTGAAAAGTGCAGAAAAAAATATGGGCTTGAGAGACAAATACTTAAAATGTTTCTTACGAGTGAAATTTTGACATTTTTCACATGCTCTCACCTCAGCACATACATCAAAAACTAAGCTGGGAAAAAAATAGCTAGCTCTCAGTATTTTGTATGCAGTAGTTCTCCAATAGTGATGTCCTGCACACACACTACTATGCAGATCAAACATAACTTTCTTGGACACATCTGGATCAATGCATCTCAACAAAAATCATGTAGGACCTTTCCAATATAAACAATTATCTTTAATGTGGAATTTAACAATTTTTAGCTTCAAAGATCTTACTCTGCTTATATCATAATTTGGAGGAGGTTTAAAATGCTGTAGAAAATAGATGATGTCCTTGTACCAACTGCATTCAGAAAGTTTTACATCCACTACCATGTTGTCTATAGGTTCATAAATATGCCCTTTAGATTTATCATCCATGAAATTCAAGCCAAAAACTTTACAATTTTCTTTAGCTAGTAGTTTGGCTAATGCTTGAACTTTGATTAGTTTAGTAGGCTTTATCTCTACATGAAACTCAAGAAATTTAGTCACCCACTTACTTCTTTACCCATAAATATTAAGTTGAACTAATATCTTTCTAACAACAGATGAAGTAACATACACAATAACTTGAGCATGGAGAATATAAACTCTAAAAGATTTCAGAGCTTTCACTAATGCATATGCATGATTTTCCAACATTTCATACTTCAATTCTGCATCTCTAAGAGCTCCATTGAAAAATTCTATGGGATCTTCCTTATTTTCTGAATCCTTTTGTAACAAAACAACAATAATAGTATCTTGTCAGGAAAATGAGAATATCAAGAAAGACTTCAAGTATTTAGGGCTTACCAGCTGAGGTGCTTCAATGATGGATTTTTTTTTATCAACTCAAATTAATTTCTTTATTCAATGGTCCATTTGACTTCTTTTTCCTTCTTCAACATGGAAGTAATATGCTTCACCATTTCAACAAAATTTGGAATGTACCTTCTTAAAAAATTGATCATACCAAGGAAATATTGAACCTCTTTCTTGGATCTTGGAAATGTTAAATCTTGAATTTCAATTAATCTCTTAGGATCAATTTTCACTCCATACTTGGAAATTATGTGACCCAAAATATTATCTTCTTTGAGAGAAAAATGATACTTCTTTGGATTCAATGATATACCACATTTTATGAATTTAACAAATACTTGTCTCAAGTGTTGAGGGTTGATCTGAAAATGGAATGTACTTGTTTGAGGGTGCAAGGTATCCATTTCCCATAATTTCAAATTGAGCTATACACTCCAAGTGACCTCTGAAAATGTGAGAACAAACTATTTCCTATACAGAGATGGACTGTAGGGGAATTCACCGGATGTTTCACCTTTCTAGGAAAGGATGAATCCGGAGGCTACCTGGCCCTCTACAGACTCTGCCTAAGGAAATAATATGTAAACACTTAGAAGTCTTTGACATTCACATACTTGAAATTTGATGTCTTGCGGAATAAGAAAAATAACTTTCTGCAGCTGAGTAGGTGATTATGTGTATATGAAAGTTATGTATATTTGATGTTTAACAATTTATATCAGTTTTGTTTAGCATATCATCTTCAGCAAATAAAGACATCAAAATGATAAGCAGCTCACTCCCTTCTCTGGGCTACATCTGCTGGACCAAGCCTCTCAAATTAGGCTTGTCCTCTTGTATTAAAAATGCTACAAAGGCTAATACAAGAATAAGAATGTCTCGAAAGACAGATCTGACTGTAAATACAGAATCAGAAGATAGGAATTAGCTGAACATGCTCTTTCCCAAACACTACACAGTGAAATTTGTACCTGCTACAGTACTTTTCCCCAATTGTCCTTGGTGGCCCTTTAGACTTGCATGGAGAATTTCGAGGTGAAGATAACCTCAATTGGTTCTGAAACCTCTGCCATTAGAATCAGAAGGTCGAAAATATCAGAAACAGACTTTTGAATCACCAAAAATGGAAGAACATAGTCCCCAAACAGCTCCAACACTGAAATGGCCCTGGTGGCCCTGAAAGCTTCCCTGAAGCTAAACAGTGAGAAGAATTCCTCAAAAGGAAAAAAGAGCTGTATAAATGGATTCAGAATGCTGAAAAACTTCAGAAATGACCTTCGTTCCACATTCACTGGTTGCACAATTCCCAAGGCAGCTCCCAAACTGATTTGGCCCTAGTGACTCCTAGAACTTCCACGGAGCAAAATCACCTGCAAACGGCCTCATATGGCTGTGAAACCTGTGCCAATGGCTTCAGAAGGTCGAAGAGACCCGAAATCAAAAAAAATTCGTCTCCCAAGACTTTCCCCAGCAAAAGTTATGGCCTCTTTAGTAAACTGCCTCTTTCCCCTTGAGAAACTCCACTAAATGTGGAGGAAGTGCAGTTAAGGGCGCTAAATTAGCAACAAGCGCCAAAATAGGAGGGCGGAACCGCCAAAATAGGCGCGCGGTTTAAACTTGGCATTAAAGTTATGTTTGTGGAGGCGCGTTCATATGCGGGGTTGACGGTTATGTAACCGTTTGCAATTAAATACAAATGTTATATATTACATAACATTCGTTAAACAATAACAAACCCACTAAACAACATTAAACCAAAGTTTGATTCCGCCATATCATAACGCGCCGATGACGTTGAGGTGTGGTTCCGCTGCGGAGGTCATATGGTAAGGGGCTGGCCCGTAAGGGCTGGCCCCTTTACGGGCCCCGCCCATTCAACCACACGTAATAAAAACAAATCTGTCCGCACATATTACAACACATGCATCCGTGGCCTAACGGTAAAACACATGGATTGTAACCATGCGGTCGCAGGTTCAAATCCCATCCGCGCCATAATAAAATTTTTGAAAACGCGCCATTTCAAATTCCGACTTGGGGCCACGTGGCGCCCTACCATTGGCTGGAATATGGAATATTCCCCAGAATATTTTTTGGAATATTCCACGGAATATTTCCAGAATATTCTGTGGAATATTCTTTTTTTAATAAAAATTTTCCAAAGCCAAATTTGCCCTTTTTTAATGGAAATTGAGAAAACTTTGAAGTTGAATAACTTCTTCATACGGAGACCATTTTTCGAACCGTTCACGGCGCCGGAATCAGGAAGACGAGCACTATCCGGTCATTCAGGTTCCAACCAGTTCTGAGCACTTTCATTTTTGACCATTTTACGACACTTGGTCCTGAGCTCCTGATCAAGGGTGTTCTTGATATGAAGTTGAATAAACAATAATATCATCTAAATAGATGACCAAGAATTTGTCCTTTTCTCCAATGAATACAAAGTCCATAACATGCTAAGAAGTAGCCCCGACATTCGTAAGCCCAAATGGAACCTTTTCATACATGAATGTTCCCCAAGTAGTAGTGAATGTTGTCTTCTCTCGGTATTCCGGCCAAGCTGAAACTTGATTGTACCCAGAGAACCCATCTAACATGGAAATTTTTTCTGAACCAGTTACCTTTTGAAGAAAATGCTCCATCTTTGGCAAAGGATAGTTATCTTTCTTGGAGCATTTGTTAAGATTTCTGAAATCTACACATAGTTTGAATTCACCACTCTTCTTCCTTACTGGAACTAGATTAGCCTCCCAATATAGGTATCTCAATGGAATGATGATTTTGGCATCCAAAGTTTCTTAAATTCCTTCTCCATCACTGGTAATAATAGTGGACTGATTTTCCTTAATTTCTGCAAGAATGACTTAGTACTATATTTCAATGGTATTGTATGCTCAATGATAGTTGGATCATATGTCTTAAGATCTTCATATCTCCAAGAAAAAGCATCAACAAATTCACAAAACAGCTTGTGGTATTCAACCTTTATTTCATTTGATAAAGCTTTTGACAACTTCACATACCTTGGTTCTTTTTTAGTGCCAAAATTGAAATTTTCCTATTTTTCTTCTGTTTCAACTAATTGTGGTTTGACTACGACATCATTTTGATCAAAGAGCTTCTCAATTGAGATTAACCCCTTGGGAATGTGATTGGTAGGCAACTGAATGATAGGTTTACCAACAATCTGTTTTTGAAGATTTTTGGTGTCTTGCAAATGAGCATCATTCTTCATGAAATATTCATCTTGATCAATGTTTAGGACAAAAAACTCTTCAACATCTTCAATGAATATTCTAATCTCCTGATCATCTTCAAAAAATTTCCAATGCTTGACATTATCACGAATTCTAGGTTTGAAGCTCACTTCCACTTCATATTTCAACTTCATAGGTATTGGAATCTTGAATGAGCTTGCTGAAATAGAAAGGGAGTCAGCCAAAATATTACTTTCTTTGGAACAAAATAAATGTTAAAATATAGGAATGAGTCTTCTACAATGCTCCATATTGCGTTCCGGTAATCTGTGACTGTGGGATGCTTAGTTTGATAAACATTTCTGATTTTCTAAATAATAAGTTCAACATCTCTAAAAAATTTTTTTCTAAAATATTCATGTCCTTTTCTATTTTTAAACCAACTAGTAGAGATTCATACTCATCCACATTGTTAGTTGTTTGAAATTCAAGTTTGTAAGAAAAAGTGGAGTTCTCTTTCAACGAAGAAATGAGAAATATTCCTGCACCAACTCCTTCTTTAGAACATGAACCATAAAAATAGATTTTCCATAGCTGGGAACCTTCATGACTGATCGCTTTTTCAGCGGGCTTCAAAATCTAAAAATGTTCTGCAGATAAGATAGCATTATCCATGTGTAAATTGCTTTAACCAACATCAGTTTTTCTAGCATAAATTGGATGATTAGTGGGATCTTTGTTGTCACTAATGATATATGCCAGTTGAGCTTCTCCATAAAGTCTTATTTTTTCTCCTCCAAAATCAGGGACAGTAGCATAAGTGAAATCCATTTACAAGGTTCCTACCAACCTTCTAATCCATGACTTAGAAAGTAACATGCCAAAGCTAGGAGGGATGTAAGCTACAAAAATATCCATCACCATCCCTCTCATGGGTAACTTAAAAAGGCTTACTACAAGGTCTTTGATGACATGACGACATTTAACTTTCAAGAATTGAAGGCATAGAAATCTTGGTATTCTCTAGTTACTTCAAGACCTAGTTCATCCATGACTACCTTGGGCATTAAATTATGTGAGGCTCTGGAGTCCATTAGGAAATTATGCAATATTTTATCATGAATATTCAGAGATAGATAGAAAGGAGGAGTAGAATTATCTCTGTCTTCTACCAATGGACCTAAAATAATAGTGGGTTTGTCATCTTGAAGGTTAACAAAATCAGAAGCTACTTGGGTAGGTGGGGGTTGAAGAGATTTCGTAAAGGTTTTTTGAAATCATCATTTTTCATGAGCTCTACAAGAGGAACACGAATATTTATATTTTTTATTTCACTCTCAAAATTTAAAATAGGGGGCAGTTTGTGACTAATTTCTACCTCAAATGAAGGAGTATTAACTGCTAATGGAATTTCTGGTAATTTCTATTCAACAACTTGCTTTTCTGTTGGAATTTTAACTGTGTCCTTATTCTTCTTGGGTTGTGAAACAAGTTTTGGATTATCATCAGTATTCTTTGATATGATATTATATTGGCTTTGATGATCAGATACAATCATGAAATGATTAGGAACCACTTCATTATTCTGAGTATATGACATGAAATCCTCATACTCTGCTTGTGTAAGATGAATCAACCCTTCTTTGTCTCTCAGAAAATTAATATCAGCAACTTTATCCAACCTTTCAGCTTCCTCTTCATCTTCAAATAAAACATTCTACAAAGGAGGATGAAATATTTGATCATCAACATCTCTCCTCTCTCACTGCAAAATTTCAGGGGCAATAGGTCTTCTAAATTTCTGCCTATTAGGTTGATCAAATGAAACATTTCTAGTAGTATCTAGTCTTACTTCCATCTTGATTTTGTACATCTCAATAGTGAATGACTTGACCATCTAGGTCAGCTCATCTAACTTGGGATCTATTTTTGAAGTTCCTGAGGTAGAAACTTCATCTTTTTGCTTTCTTTTTTCTTTGTCAATCCCTCCTCTGAGCCTACCAGCTGCTAACACATTAGATTCTACCTCTAGTGCATTGTCCTGCATTTTTGTTAGTGTTGTAGATCTTCTTTCTCTCAATAATAAACAAAAATCTGATTGAAAGGCACCAGCATAAGAGATTTTGTCTTAAGCTTCAGTAGGCTTGATTTTAGTAGGTATTTTTCTATACATCTTATTGAATCTCTTAGAAAAATTAGAAATAGATTCTCCTTATTTTCTTTTTATTGCACCAAATTCAGTGATATAATACAAAAAATATTTCTTATCACCCCATTTCCTTAAAAAATTATCATCTAGGGTTTCAATTCCAGTGATGCTACCATATGTCAATGATCTGAACCATTTTCTAACATCACCTCAAGACTCTGAACAAAAAGTTCTCATCCAGACATCTTCAAGCTCAATATTCAGATTGTTAGAATAAGCATAAAAATAAACAAGTTGTTCTTTGATTGTTATCTCTCCCTCACCACTAAACTTAAGCATTTACTTGATATAATCTCCTTAAGGCAATGCATTCATATTCTGAGGTAAAACCAAAGGGGCATACCTTGCAACAACAATTGCATCCGTTCGGTTAGGGGGTGGTTTTGACCCTGCCATGGTGTGGGTTGTTGGGATTTATGGAACAACAATAGGTGGATTGTGAACAATAGATGATGAAGGACCAAATTATGATGTAGGTACTATTTTTTGGTTGGAAAATAAGGGAAGTACAAGATTTTCTAGCAAAATCAGGGGATAGAGTTTGCAGGACTTCTTTCGGGACAACCTTTGAAAAAACAACAATAGAGGAACCAAAATTTCGTTTACTATTTTTCTTGATTAGTTTTCAGGGTCAAAAACTAGGATTCTTAAAGGGGAACATGGTTTAGCCCTGGTTCTAGTCCTTCTAGGAGCCATAATTTCTCAATGGAGTCGCTAGGTGTAAAGGAGTCTAAAAAGATAGTTGGAACTGTACACCTCAGAACCAGACTTATAAAATTTTCATTCACACATGGATAAACTTCAATTCGCCTCCTTGGAAATGATGCCAAAGATGTTAATGCAAGGAGTCACTCCTTGACTGCATAAGGAGTAATAATTACACATCATAGTTCATTTCAAATTTTAACGGGGTTTTCTGAGTGGTGGGATGGCTTTCTCAAATACTTTGAAATGATTTTTTATGTTCTTTAAAACTTACATGCAATTGGAAAGCTATGGAAAGTATAAATTGTGTGGTTAAATTGGTAGTATATGGAGAAAAGTATACAAGTGGAAGAACATGGATAGCTGGTACCTATTCCAAGAAACATTCCTATCCTAAATTAGTCACACAGGTATGATGATGACTCTTTACACAAACTCTATTTATGCAAAGTAAAAAAAATTCAGAAAAATAGATTACATGTATAAAGTATTCCATAAATCCTTTATGAAATCTTCACTGAAATGGTCTATAACACACATATAATTTGTAGAAAACAGAAAGAAAATAATTTACTGTTAAATCCTTTAACATTTTCTCACTCACACCTTACTAGTTGCTGCAATTCGTATTTTAGAAGAAATTAAAAAAGAAAAGATATACACCACACATTAGATGTTCCTGGAATAAAAAATTCCTCCAGCATGAAGGAAAAAGGCTTTCAATTATATTCATTCTTTAGGTAGATCAACATCCAACCTGGAAATGGTATTTACAAGTGGTATATATAGCAAGAGGGGCACCAACTCCATCTCTTCTAAAAAGAAGGAAACATTAATTCTAACATTATATAGGTGTCAAAAGACATTACAAACTTATCCCATCGAAATCTAATAGAAATTACTGATGGAGAAGAAAGAAGAGAAGGAATCTGGGCTGAAATGCTGACTGTGCTATCATGGTGCCCCTTTTTCTACTGATTTATCTCCTTGTGTCTTGGGTATTTAATAACCGTGTATCTCCATTTAATAAGACCTCCAACAACCTCATAACTACCTTTTAACCATCACTTGTATTATCCATTTGTTTATGGGTTCTTATCCATCTTTAACAGGCTCGGAAAAATTTGCTCACATGTATCAAAATTCAGTAAAAAAAGGTGCTACTGGAAATTCCAGTAAAAACCTATAACTGTGCAAAATTTGGAATGCTATCAGAATTTCCGGTAGCGCCCTGTTTCTTTTTAAAAAATACACAGAAAATGCTAAAAATACTGTGCAGACCTATACTCCTTGACATCTAAGCTGCTGTTCAAAATTGTAACTGATAAGCGAAAGGGTAATTGTATCAGAAAACCTTTTTACCTTCCCTCTATGTGTTATGTAGCTTCAACAAGCTTATACAAGTATGTTTTGCTGTAAGCAACTAATTTCGATCTTGTTTCTCTTATGGTTGCTTCATTGACAATGGCTTTGTCATCCTTAGAACCCTTTTGTGCTTTTCTTCTCTATGAGGGCTCTGAGTGCTGCTCTTAAGGGGTTTGGTCTTTGTTTTTCTTCATGGTTTTCTCTATCTTTGAACCTTAATGTTTACCTTCAATATAAATTACCTATGTCATTAGGCTTGGATTATGTAGAGACTTGGACTTAAGCCTAAACTTGTTGATGTCTCCGTTATGCCTCTTTCTGGTACCAACAACAAGTTTGGCTTCTTCCTTATTCTTCTTACTGCTAATGTCATATCCAACACCCTTGAGGATTTCTTCATCTGACGGTTTAGGTTGATATGCTTTCTACAACTTATGTTGAATATATGCTTCAGTAATTTCCGGTAGCACCTGCGATTTTAATTTATCTGCACTTGTAGACCTTCCTCTTCTAGCTCTAGTGTATACATTAGGAAAGGGAGGAACAAGGGGAATTATTTTCATAGATTTGGGTTTCCTTTTTGAGGAAATCTCTCCTTTTTCCAACCTTCTTTCACCCCTAACAGCAGAAACCTTCTCTTTTCTACACTTGGCCTTCTTATGAATGTTTTCTTTTTTGGCCTTTCTCTTTGTACTTGTTTTTGCAGGTTGAGGGTTTGATTGTGAAACTGGAGGTGTAGGTGAATGTTGGCTTGCCTTGTAGAATAAAAAGTGGTCCCAAGTTTGATTTCTCTTTCCTAATTCTTCTTCAAATAAATTTTTATTAATTCTTGATGGTACAAGCTATACTATGAAACATTAGTATGAGTCTGAACCCTTGCTGACATCTTTGTCAGGATTTTCAACAAGAAATATGGCAGATTTAGTGTCTTCATCCCTGGAATATGAAAAATAAACCTCATGTGATAGATGAACAAAAATCTATACCTCCTTTCACAAGTGAGGTATATATTGATAAGCTTGATAGCTTTTGCCCAACCATTATTAAGATAACTACTTGGCATTACCTTTGACCAATGTGGATATCTATGTGCATCTTTAAGGAAGCTAATGAGATCTCCTCCTATAATAACCTTCCCTTTGAACCACCTTTCTCCTTCCTCTAGAAGGTTAAAGTCTTCAGCAATGGAGTCTTCAGAAACCTGCAAGGTAAGGCAATAAAATGCAGCTTCTTTTCCGTTAAAAAAGTCAGAAAACTCTTGGGATACTCCTGTGTGAGATCTCCCTAACTTGGTGGATAGAGAATACCACCCTGACAGAATAAACAAGCATTTTACCCTTGAATTGGAATCCACTAGGTTTTCACCTTGAGGCTCAATTCGATTTACTTTTCCACCTGTTTTAGTCACATTCATAAAATAAATGAATATGTCTCTTGCAACTGATAGGTGGCAGAGTTGAAGGAGTTTTACCTTACAAGTGTTTCTTATATTCACCTTTGGAAATCTTGTCTGAAATCCAGACTCCTCCTCAAACTATGACTCTCATCAATTCGATCTCTAACATCTAAAAATTCAAATGACAATTCTCTTGCTTTTTCAGTGGTTTTAAAGCCAAACTATGGTTCATCATTGCACACAAATCAACCTTCACCATTGAAAATATTCCTCACCGTGATGTGCACCATGTGATAATCCATCATCACCTTCAGTTTGTTGCGTATTTCTGTATGGAGTGGTCTAGATGTCTTGAGACAAGCGGATCTATGAGTAGCAGTCACCTCCGTTTTTTTTACTGTTAATTGCCCGATATTTCCGAAAACACTACTGTGGAGCCAACCAAACGGTTATGACATTGAGTGTAATAACCATGATATCCTCCATTCAGGAAAACACATACTTAGACATACGTCGAACTAACTTTGGGTTGAAAGGTAGGATGAGGTAACAGTTAAGTTCATTATTGTGGGTGACACATGGGTTCAACATATATCACGAATTGATTTAAAATAACTAACTGCAATACGACACCTATCATGATATATGAAAATATTTAAAAAAATATTAGAGGCGTATTTACACTACAACACATGGCTTAACTAAAGAGGATGCAATTTTTGTTTACTTTAAGAAAAATAGAGTATGCTTATGGAAATTCTGGAAACATCAGAATAAAAATAAAAAGGACAGAAACAAGAAAATAACAAATTATCTAAAAATACTAAAACTGGTGCTTCCAGAAATTCTGGGAGGGACCATTTTTTTTTTTTTTTAATTTTGAATTTTTTTTGAAGTTTAATCCTAGAAATAAAACTATGAAATGGACTCATGACTTCGCAAAGAACTGTGATAACACTATCATCCCCTAAGAAGAAATCACCACCATCATACTTCTCATACTCACAAAACCACTCCCTATGGGGCTTGAAGTGAAAGGATGCACCTGATTCAATCAACCATGCCTCATGATCTATATGTGTATTTGAAGAAGAAGAAAAATACACATCCCCAACTTCATTTGAGGTGGTTTTTGCTTCTACAGAAGGAGCATCATCAGATCCCTTTTCCTTTCTCAGGAGCATTAGATTTTCTTCCTTTCCGCATTTCCAACAAACCTTTACATGCTTTCCTGGATATTTAGATCTCCATCTAGATTTACATCTCCCACTCAAAAACTTATTTTTGTTTATTTTCTGGGACCTTCCTCGTACAGATAAGGCATCTCCATTTTGACCTTCCATATTTATCTGTCTCATTTCCTCCAGCAGTAATGCTAAGACTATTTCATCAAAATTCAAGGTAGTTGTATTGCTACCTATTGTAATAACCAAACTGTCCCATGAATCTGGTAGAGAACACAACAAAATGATGCACTTATCTTCATCTAAGATTTTCATATCAACAGATGAAAACTGGATTACCACAGTATTAAAGGCATTCAAGTGCTCTATCACTGAGTCTTCATCCTTCATTCTCATGTTATACAACTTTTTCCATAGGAATAATTTATTCACCAGAGAATTAGATTGGTACAAAGTCCCTAACTTGACCCACAAAGTCTTTGTTGTAGCTTCTCCGGATACATTCAACAATACCAAATATGAGATACACAATCGTATTTTTCTCTTTGCCTTCCGATCCAACTTAGCCTAGTCTTCATCTAACATTTTCATTGGTTTCGTACTCGGATCTACTGCGATCCACTGATCTTTATCTACTAGCAAATCCTCCATCTTAAGCTTCTACAACTCAAGTCTAACCATTAAATTTCTCAATCTCTATCTTTCCACTACTTGCCATCTTCTTTCACTGCAAGAATCGATCTCGCAGATCTCCCACTGAACAAGTCTACCACAGACCCAAGAAAAAAACCCCTCAGCAACAAAGGCATCCCCTTGATGCTAAAAAAAACTCTAATACCATATTTAGTTTTTAACCCTATAAAACATAAAAAAATACACATATATTTTTCCCCTAGATCCCAAAACCTGGACTACTTGTTTGATTTTTAATTATATTCCTTTTAGTGTTACAACACATATATATACATTCCGAAACATTCATAAACCCAAATCCATTAATCCTGGATTAGAACATGACTATAGCTCCCTTGACTGGCTCTACAAAATACCAGGAGGTGAAAACCATCATGCCCAAAAACCATGTGAAAATCCATGCACAAAACCATAGGTGGGTCCGCCCATCGAAAAATAAGGAAAAAAATTCTCGGGGCACTACCCTGGACCTCGCATAGGGGGCTACCTGCCCCCTACGAACCCCTGGAAAGGGGGGGCTACCGCCCCCCTATAACTCCCCTCATTGCACCCGACACAACGAATAGCGGGGACTATTGCCCCCCCCCTGTGAGCCCCCCGGTGCGTGCGACTAATTGTGGAAAGAATATAACACTACCCAACATAATGGACCCAAATAGTAGTTCTTATATGAAGAAATTCTCTCAGACTTGGGCATTCTTGACATCATTGACCTCTAGCCCTGGACTTATTCACTTAGCCTTCTACATTATTCGGTTAGATAAATGTATATGAGGCTATACTATTATTGTACCCTTTTTACTTCATTTCATTTTATAATAGACTTAGGTTTGCATTTTCTAAGAGTTTTTTTTGCACTCCCATATTGTATAAGTAATCTACAACTTGAACATTTAGCATGTAACTTAGTTGCCATGATTGTGCCTAATATTCCTTGAATCTTGAATACTAAGTTTACTAAGGTGTTATTTTCTATGGTGACATTTTATTTGTTTTGTTTATATAGGTTATTTGGTCACATAGTGGCCACTATTTCCAAACTGAATAAAAATTCATGAGTTTCTTGCTTTTATGGGGAAAAATGGCATTGAAAATATTGTTGATGTTGATTTATATATCGTATGAATCTTTTATACTCTACTTTAGTTTATATTACAGTGTTCATCATCTTTCATGTCTTATAATAAACATTGTATCTTATTTCTTTTTCAGAAAAAGAACTCAGTATTGATGGATGTAAGAAGAAGAAATTGAAGAAAGAGGAGAACAATAACATTGGAGATAAAAAATGAAAATTAAAGAGAGAGAGAGATTAGAACTCGTCTAGTGGTACCCATAGAGCCAATATCCCGCATAAGGTACACACATAGAGACTGATGGTCAAGTCTTTAGAGTTGGTGAATTCACCTGCAATGTCTTGGCAACACAATGGGAATGTTTTGAAGTGATGAAACAATATTTCACGTGTAAATTGTACTCCAACCAATATTAAGTTGGAATCTCATATTGTAATACTTGACATTTTATATAATATAATTTATGTGGTTGAAATTATGTATAGTTGCACTTGATATTATTTAGTATTTTAATTAACATATGTAACTTTGTGTTTTCATATTAGATGAACATGTACCTTATATGAATTTTCTCTTTTAAATTTAATTGCAAAATCATACTAGTTAATTTATGTTAATTAATAATGAACACATAAAATAAATTTAAAACTACTGAATTAGTTGTTTTTGTTGATTAATAATGAAATAAAATAAAATGAATATATGACTAAATTAGTTGCTTACAATGATTGTTAATGAAAGTAAATGAAATGAATATAAATTACTAAAGTTGTCATTTATATAATGAATATCATACAATAAAAAAAATATGAATGAATACTACAAACGATAAAATTGTGATTACAAATGATGACTAAATTTTGCATATATACGACTGTTAGTAGCTAATTTATAGTATCTTATAACATGACCAAAGTTTATTCATATTTATTTGGTCATTAATTGGTTTCAAACTATGATTAAAATTTCCATATATATGACTATTAGTAGCTAATTTACAATATCTTATAACATGACTAACATTTTGGGCATATTTCTTTGGTCATTAATTGGTTTTCTCTGGTGATCATTTAATATTATATTTTGTTGTATATTTGATCATTAATTGTGACAATCAATGACTAAATTAATCACCAAATTAATGACTAAATATACTACTAGACAATAAAATTGAGACAACCAATTAATGACTAAGCTAAAAACAAATAAAAGTTGGTCACATTATAAGATACTATAAATTAGCTACTAGTATTCACGGACCGAAAACTATTTTTCTGCAAATTTTAGTCATTTTTTAGTAAATAATTAGCCATTTTGTACTAGTGATTAAAGACTAAATAACATGAATATCAAGAATCCTAATAATTAATAGCTAAAGTTTATCTACTTTTCTTCTCCTTTTTCTTCTTTTTCTAACTTTGAATGTTTTTCTTTTTAAGTGTTTTTCAAATTTGTTTAATTTTATTTAATTTTATTTCATTTTTTAGGACCATAAATCCTTCTATCCTGAAGCAACAAAAACATGCAATAGCAGAAATAAATCTATAAATTTCTCTCTCACTCTTGAAGAAGCAACATATCTCCATGTCCATGACCATCAATAATAGTATCACCCTCAACAACAACAACACATCATATGCATCGATAATAGCAACAACACTCAACTCAACAAAAACAAAAACAATAGTAGCAACAAACTCAGCAAAACCAACTATAGCAACATCCTTCTAAACCAAAACAATAACACAATCATCAATAACATCACATGAGCTCTTTGTGTCCTAAGGCAGAAAAAACAAAAATAATCAACAGCTCCATCCACAACACTTCTCAACAAAGGTAGTAGCAACCATATAACATGATAAACACTCTCTCCATTAGATCATCAGTAGCATGATACATCCATCAGCATGGATATGGTATTAGAAGTAACACATCATAAGCCATAGTAGCAACAACATCAATCTTCACAATAGTTGTCAACATGATCATCCTGAAGCAACAACATAATATCCACTTGTTCAACAAGCACATGCTCCCCTTGAGTATCACCACCCATATCAATCTACAATTAAAGTTCTCGTGCTGAAAGATATGAACCAAAATACTGAATCTTGACCAATAATACTTGACTATAACCTATAGGGCTTTAAAAATATTTTACATAGCTTACATCAATGAGCCTATGGACCAATCCTTTACATTATGACACTTTTATCCAACCAATGACTCATGACATAACCAAAAAGTTTTGAACATTTGATGCAGGGCTAAGTATGACAATGATTAACACAATACAAGCCTATGACAATGAGTTATGATCCCACATATCACTGAAGTAATATTTCCCTTCTTGATGCACAAAGAAACATGATTCTCTCTAGAATTATGCATTTTATTGACACAACCTTACATGACAAATTTTCAACCTCTCAACCATAGTCACAAACACATGCCATGAGAACCATCCAATGCTCTGAATCAAACCATAATAGTAATATCACTTATATAGACAATGTTTCTCAACATTACATGCCCTCAACATAAGAAGTGTGATGTACAAATATATCACTCTTTAATGAAGTATTCAACCATACTATTCATTAATTAGTGGTGACAACATGAATGGTTACCATAGTATGCCCTGCAATCACACTCTCAAAAACACATATTACATCACTTTCCCCTGCAATCACAATAATGTAAACCATATAATAGTAATTTGGATATACATCTAGGCCGAGCACATTAATATCCCATAGGCACTCAATCAAAGAACCAAAATCTGCTAGAAAAGACAAATTTTGAAGAATAAGGAAATATTGTTTAAATCCTAGTTTATAGAATGTGTAAGTTGAAACAACAAATATTTCTTACTCATTTATCAAGAAATAGAATTTGGTGGGATTTATTGTCAAATTCAGATATACGAAAATTCTTTAGCATCCACAAATAAATAAAAATGAGACCAAAAACATGTTATCGAGATCAACATTTGACAATTTCGACCATTAAGAGCATTGGTCCCTCTCCCAAGAGATATACACACCCTAAATTGAACTTTTTACATATCAAATGCTTATGTCTAAAATACAAGAAGGAAAACTAAATCAGTCTTTGAATTGTGCACTCAGACAACACCCTTCAGTGTCAAGGAAAATTAGTCAATCCAACCTACCAAAATAAACATATTAGTTTTTTAAGACGTTTCGTCTCAATAGGCCCATCGATATCTTCTCACACTTTGCACATTCCCTTGTGATCTTATCTGTTAATGTTAATAAGAATAAGTTTCCCCACATCATATGCCAAAGAGAAAATATAGTTGTTGGTTAACACAATTTCAACTACAATAGCTGGAAATTTGATGAAAGTTGCAATTCATTTACCAAAGCCCATATTCTCTGACAAATAGAAAAGTTTTGCTCTAGTCACATTTTTTTGGTCCAACACTCTAATTTCCTTGATATTTGGTGATTAGAGAGGATAAAAAAAATCCACTCCGACATAAAAAACTTCTATTTGGATCCTAAAAGTTGAATCCAAAGTAGCATTTTTCATTCCAATGAATATTTATCCACTAGCACCACCACATTGGTGATCGTGTGGTGCTCCATACAAAAAAAAAATACAACACTGACATCAATCGATCTGTGGGTTCATGTCATTTTAGCATCATGAAGTTTTTTTCAATTTAAAAAATGAAAGTGACATGGATCCATCAAATTAGCATCGTTGACCTTCAGTTATAGGTACCCAAAAGTCCCATTGAAACTGGTTTGTTGGCCTCTCATCCTCATATTCATCTTCATTCTTTCTATTAATCACTAGCTTGCTGAAGCCGAGATTTAAAAATACAGCTATACCATTTTATAATGGGGAGAAAAACATTCATTCAATGTGGCTGTGATTTTGACATGAATGACATTTTCCCATGGTTAGAGATTAACATTCCTTAGTGTCTAACTTAAGACTCGAACTCTTTATATGCATTTGCACCCTTGATCTAATCATTCGAACATACTCATGCATGATGCACTGAACTAGATTAACAATAAGTCTTCATCTTCATGATGAGATCAAGCGCTAATCACATCTCCAGTTATCATATTAAAACCACTTACACCATTATTAAATGCATTGACATGATTATGATGAAATTTAACCATTAATCAATTATTTAATCGTTGCGCCTATACATTATTCGATCAAAGACTGAATCTAATGACCAAAATAGGTACCAATACCAAATTTTAATTTTTTCACATGGATTTCATGCAAATTAGATCAACGTGAGCATTGTGGACTAAAAAATGGTTGTGATCACTTTGAAATGGATTTGGAAATTGCAAGAAATTAACCTTTTTAGGATCACACCATTATCTACAACAATACTCTAACTTCCTTTAAATAAAAATAATCGACCAAATTTGAAGTACATTTCAAGCAAGAAAAATTTCATTATATTTATTCAATGATGAATCGAAATTAAAAATATTTACCTAGCTATAAAGACACCAAATCCATCCATCAATTTCAACAACTATTTCGAAAAAAACAACTGCTACCTTATTTTTCCACTGCACTCCACCAAACAAATTAGTCCACTTCATGACCAAAACCACATGTTGTCAAAACACTCCATTTCCTTCCTCTCCTTATTTCCTTTTTTTTTATATATATATTTCCAACCATAGATCTCTCATGCAGGAATAAATGCTCATTGATTATTATTATTTTTTATAATAATATTTCTCTTTTGATTGTAGGTACGCATAATGTTATTTAAACTCAGTTGCAGATGAGACTCTACTTTCTTGGATAAGCTCCCCCTGAATTTCTACATTTCCTGCTTCAAGCTCCCCTTGAGGATGATCTAGCCCCAATTTTTCTTTTTCTCCTTTATTTTCTAGATTATTTTGAGCCTTTTGTGTTGGATGCATGCTAGAAATATCTATACTAGTGTATTTCTTCTTTCAACTAAAATCCATAAGGGCCAAGGGAAACTTGTAGTCTTTATCCATGAGGTTGAGATTGTCACGAGTAAAACATGTTGTGTGCCCATGAAATATATGGAAAGGGCTCAAATATTTGGATAGTAGGCTTTCCACTTCTTGCGCCATGAACCCTACAGTTAACAGATTTATATCCAAAACCATTACATAAATGACAGTACCCTTAAAAAAAAGTACCTGGATACTAATGGGGTTGCTTTTCGTTGACTTATTTCTTGATATTTATCCTTGTTTGGTACCTTTATTTATCACATTCATTGGCTTTTGATTTTGATGGTGGCTTCCTTCAGAGCTACTATAAATTTCTTCTTTCAGTTCTTTTATTTTTTCTTGCTCCAACTAGTTTTATGGATCACAATTTTCTTGTTTGACAAAAAAATCGCTTTCCCCAAGAATTTGGAGCAATTTCTTCAATTATTTGTTTTCAAACATCAAATTTTCTATCCATTTTTTTTTAGTTATGTTTTTGTATTAAAGATTCACTAACCTCTTAAGCTCTTCATCTTCAAACTTGTACATTGGAAATACGCCTTCCTATATATTTAGAAATAAACTTAAAAAATAAGATTATTATCTTTTTAAAAGAATCCAAGATCATCATCACTAGACTGGAAACAAGAAATAAAATGTTCATGACTAAAAATTATTTCCTACCATACCTTTTACTAAGAGGATAGGTTCTTCTGATTTTGTAGCATCCTTAGCTTGTTTGCAACTCTTCCTTTTATGAGTTTACTTCCTCTTATTCTTTACCATGGAAAACGATATTCTCTTAAGTGATCAAGCTTCACCGAGAGATCCTTCCTCTTATACCAATTGTTAAAAATGGCTTCACTACTCGGGAGGTTAATTAGTAGTGACATGATTTACTAACTTTTAATTTTTTTTACCAAAACACCAGATTTAGTAATCCATCAATTATACTTATGAAACCCATAAAAAATCAATTGATAAATGCATGTAAAATCAACATAAAACATCATATACAATATCAATGCATGCACATAAGAGGACATAATTTTTTCTGGTGGAAAAACCCAGTGAGGAAAAAAACAACATCTTGTTATTGTTCCTCAAATCTCTATTATGTTGAAGAAAGTTTTACATAAAGGAGCTACCACCCAGTAGCTAGAGGACTCGACTACTAAGAAAGTATTCTAGCAACATCAATTGGAAAGACTCTTATCTCACAACTCTATGAACAACCATTCACTGGAAGCCAACACAACAAACAAGCCTCTCCCAACTCTACTGAACTCTAGAGAAACTTCTTCCCATGCTAATTTGTTGCTAGAAGCCCCCCACCTTATATACACAGTGCTTATCATGAAGCCTCAATGCCTTCAACACCTCCATGCAAACCATGTTTCATGCATTTTCAAACTAGGCTCTCAAAGCTACTCAACATGAGTTACCCAACATCATATCTCTTATGTGAATCTGAAAATGATAAACAAATGTACACATACAACTCAACAAAGCTACAAATGTATAATTATCTATGCAAAAGTATTGTAGCACTCACTCACTTTATCCATATATTCACACACTCAATCCATACTCTCACTACAGAATATAAGTCAAAATATCCTCAACAATATCTAATAAATACCTTGGTAAAATACCACGGTTATCCCAATACCATGGACACCTATACCATAGTAAACTCCAGGTCAAGACCACGGTTCAATACTACGGTTATGCCAATCTCAAGGGCACCTATACCATAGTAAAATCTAGTTTAATACCATGGACCCATTTACCATGGTAATCTCCAATCCAATACCTTAGCAAAGATGCCATGGTAATACTAATACATGTCATTCCAATACCAAGGTAAAAACCTTGCAACTAAGAAGGAAATCAACATAATAATCTACAATTCATGCCCCATTTGTCATCAATGCCAACCATCAATCACTACAACCAACAAATACACCAATAAATACATCAACAATGCCAACATTTTCACCAATGCAAAGTAGAATTAACACCATGCTTAAGTTAGAAGAGGAAAGAGAGAAATCTAAAAGTAAGTTTCATCCAACAACTACACCAATAACTACAGCAACAATGCCAACATTTTCACCAATGCGAAGTAGAATTAACGCCATGCTTAAGTTAGAAGAGGAAAGAGAGAAATCTAAAAGTAAGTTTCATCAACTTCAGCAGATATTGATACAGTAGTTTTATGAAAAATCATGCTTTGCCTTAAAACTCGAAGTATATGACCTTGTTCTTAAATGAGAAAAAGTGCACGAGTAGAAATGGGAGAATACCAAGTTTCAAAAGTTCTGGGTTCGTCCTTTCATTGTTATAGAAGATTGACCCTAACACATTTTGACTACAAACTCTAGACGGATAGTTAAAATCCCTTCCAATTAATGGGTAGTTTCTCAAAAAAAAAAAATCATGATTCCCTTTGGAGAAGTCTAATTTTGTAAATATTTCCTTATTGTTTCATATTTTTTTGTCTTAATTGTAATTTTTTATATTTATTTTTTAAATTTCTATTTTGTTTGGTTAGGTCCATAGTTGGGAACCAAGGTTTTTTTTTGGGGGGGGGGCTAGAATCCCATTGAAATGAAAAATTTGAACATATGTTTCTTTGTCTCTTGATACACTAACTCACTAATTTTTTGTCTTAGGTTTTGTTGTAAGGATCAAAACAACCTCTTCATTTTATTATGGAGTTTTGTAAAAAAAATAAAAAAATAAAGACCAAATCAATCAATCAATATATATATGACCCTTCTGACTACCTAATAATTAGGGTCAAAGAATTGTATTTTAAATCATTTATATTAAAACTTCCTGACCTTCGACCCTCAAAAGTCCCTAACATCCTCGAATCTCTTGACTATATTGGATTCAGAGTCCGTACTTTCTGCTATAAAATGATTTTGTCAATAAATCTCGACTCCCAACCTCCTAACCCTTGAATCATCCCAACCATCTCGGTTTTGACATTTTATGATTTTTTCATTTTCCGATTATTTGTCATATATTGTATTTTCACAATATTTGATAATGGTTTTACAAATAAGTCATATGGTCATCAATCATAACTCTTTTAGAATCGTTGGTAATTTTAATAAATCCCAACTCACCTCGAAATGCAAGTGACAAATTCCTTTCTTCTCATATTTACGAATATTAATGAAATCTGCCATCCAATTAATTTTTTTATTTTTACGATATTTTTATAGATTTACCGTGATTTATCTTATAAAATTTATATTTGCAAAATTTAACCTTCTAGTATACAATAGTGAATTCTTTGTTTTCAAATTTCAAGGAAGAAATAGTTAAGAAGCTCGAAAGTCTTTACTTTTCCTAGTTCCTATTAGTATGTTTTAGAAATAATTTTTTCTCAATTCTCGTCTTAAATTATCAATCTTATATGTTGTAATTGTTTATGCAGGTTATAAGATGGGTGAAAAAGCAAACTCACGTGCATCAAGAAAGTCGATCCACGATATTAAAGCTAAATTATTTTTTTCTGAAGGGATGGAGGATTACAATCAAAATCATTCATTAATCTCTGATACTACATTTAAAACTCAATATTCTGGTAAGATCCCTTTGGAAAATATTTTAAATTTAGATGATTATAATTTAGAATGGTACAAATAAGACAGCAGTTTAGATGATTATAATTCAGATGAGGAATATCCCTCTGATTATGAATCCAATAGGAAAACCAAATTACATAAAATTGTAGCTAGGGCTACCATGTTTCCCTAATATGATATGATTAGATGGATATTATCACATGTTGATGTCCAAACTCTCTCTATTATTGATTCTATTTAAAATATTATTTCTTCATTAATACTTGAAGTATTAGCTGCAATTTGTAAACTTACTCCTGATGAAATATTTTAAAAATATTTTATGGATCAATTTAGTGCAAATATCTTCCAAAATAAAAAGGTGACTATAATCAATTTTTTAGAGAATGGCTTAGGGATGACAAGTAGAAGCTCATGACAGGGAAATATTATCTTATTGCTATATTTAACAAATATTTTAAGCTGATAATTAAAATGTTGTCTAGAAATTATGGGAAAGTTTACCCTAAAAATTGAAAAGTTTATTAGGCTCCCATAACTCATGGAGTTTACAATCAATCATAGAGATTCAAATCGACAAACATTTTATCCAAAATCCTATCAGATGATATAAAAGTTTTATTGTCATCTCCTCTAGATTTTGATCTAATTTTCTATATGTTTTCTTACCTTTTAGCTATTTTAATGGCTTCTGTATCATTTCCTTTAATGGGATTGAGTTATTATTTTGATAATCAATTGGAAAATTCAGGACTCCACAACCTTTTTATGAGAATAAAATTACATAGATCATTTTTATGATATATGTGAAAGCATTTTGAGTCCAATATATCATATTTTGTTTGGAACATCTCCCCCAAGGATTAATAATGGGTTTCAAGTGGTTGTGGCACAAATTAGTGATTGGTTTATTCAGGAGACTTTATCCTATATCAGAATATATGGTAGTAACGTAGGACCCCATGTTCTACAGAAATTAATTCTTGATAGATTAGATATTCAAGAAATAACTAACCAAACTTCTTTGCGTGGACACATAAATAAACTATGTAAGTTGTAGAAGAAGGCATGACCTACTATTCCTATTATAATTGGTCAAATGACTTTAAGAGATAGAGGTCATGCAAGGGTTGAAGCACAAATGCTTTAGAATGTTTGGTTAAATTCATTACCTTTTTATAGCAATGATATTGATAATTTCATTATCAACCATTATAAAGACAACAATTATTCAAAAACATATCAAAATCAAACCCCTCCATATGATTATGTATTTATTCAAGTTGATCATTTTTAACAAGTTATTAAAATGGGACCGTTCATGGAATAAGAAGAGAAAATCAAAGCCCAAAATCTTAGGGAGGAAAATTTTGAAGATTTTCTTAAATAGAGGAGTCTTAAAATCTCAATTCCTTTTGAGAAACTCAAATCATCTCACAATTTATCTTTTGGTTTTACTAGTATTCCACCCAAACAAGATCCTGAAGCTAACAATTGTTAAAATATTTTGATTTGTTTGGTATCTCTTCTTTATTGTGAGGAGATAAAGAAAGAAGTATGATAGAGTAATCAAAAAAAGTTTAAGGAGAAAATGATAAAAGTTCTCTTGAGGAGGGTATTTCTACCAAAAATGAATTGGTTAAAAATCCAATATCTCATGCACACACGATGCTTATTATTGATGTTGGTTCTCTAGAAAAAAAAAATAGATCATTTAAAGTCAATCAAGAAAAGATACTACTCAGGATGAAAAAAAAAAAGATCTAGCTAAAGAGGTGAAGAATGTTCATAAAACTGATGACAATATCAACAAAGAAATTCAATCTACTCCAACACCAACAATGCCAGAAATTTATGAAAAAACTCTAAAGTATTTTCAGACTCCATAATCTTCTATGAAGGTTTCTTCTCGTATTTTTCAGTAACGCCTATCTCAACCAACATTCTTATAACATTGCATATTTTTAATCCATTATCTAATGCTGAACTAGTAGCTGACATGACACCATATCTCACTAATTATTATTAATATTCTCAAAAAAATTAGTTGTTAAAACAACTGGAAAAATAAAATTCAATGATATTGATACAATATTATAATACAGTTGGCAGGCTACTATTGATCCAAAAGAAAAAGTACATGAATCCACTCAATCCCTTGGTTCCTTTTCCAAATATCAACAAAATAGAGTGAGTGAATTTTTTCTTGACTATGATTAAAAAAAATAGAGAACGAAAGTAGAGAATGAAAGAACTAGATGTTGAATTATAAGGGAGTAAAATTCTTAATAAATAGGAATGATAAGCACATTCCACCACTCTTAGAGAGAAATTTTCAATATCTCAAAAATAGTTAGAGGAAAATTTCAATGCAGAGAAGTTAAGGTTGCATAATGATTTATTATAGAAATTGGTAGAAATGGAGATCAAACATATTCAACAAGTTGAAAACATAAGAATAAATTATGAGGATCAAATATGAATTTTAAATGAAGAAGATGAGAGTATAATAGAAGAAATATCTTCTACACTCAAAGAATAAGTTGAAAATCTTACTCCATGATCTGAGTGACACCTCAGGCGAACCATCCAATGCCTATGCCACATGCGAGGCTCACTCTCCTATGACAACATATGGAATTCCTTTGTCTAAAATGATGACGCCATAAATGGCTTCTAGCTCCTTACAGCTCTAAGTGGAAATTAAATGCCACCCTCAAGGAAATCCACGGCCTTTCAGCTACTAGATCCCGACCTCTGTGCCATCACTTGAGGAACATTGTTACCAATGAAATAGGTAACTTGACCTCAAAACGGGAACTCTAGCCCAAAAAGACTCAAAAAACATGAAAAAACACCCCCAAAACAAAAAAAGTGTATTCCAGAATGCACTTGGTTTTTTTTTAAGGTCAAATTTCAGCATTTTATAAAATTATGCTAAAAACAAAATTGTTTCTTGAAAAAAGGATTGAAAAAACACCCTCAAAACAAAACCAGTTGATGCTGGAATAACAAAAAAAAAAAATTTGTGTCATATTTTTAACATTTTTAAAAATAGAAATAACATTTTTTAATTTTTAAAATTCAAACATTAAAAAAAATCTAAAATTTAAGAAAAAAATAAATTTAAAAATATATAGAAATAAAAAAATAAAAATAAAAACAAAATAAAAATTTTAATTCAAACATTAAAAAAAACCTAAAATTTAAGAAAAAAAAAATTAAAGATTAAAATTTCAAAATATATAGAAATAAAAAAATAAAAATAAAAGCAAAATAAAAATATTAAATTAAAAAAAAAAAAAAGTTAAAAAAAGAAATTATAAAAAATAAAATATAGAAATTAAATTTAAAAAAGAAAAAGAAAATATTTATTAAATAAAAAAAATCAATTTTAAAATAAAATATTAAATTTAAAGAAATATATTAAATTTTAATAAATTTAAAAATTTAAAATAAAAAAATAAAAAAAATACATTATTTAAATTGAAAGTAAAAAATGAAAAATTAATTAAAAATGAAAAATGAAAAATAAAATACAATAAAAATATTAAATTTAAAAAAATATATATTAAAAAAACAAATAAATTTTAAAAAATAAATTAAATTTAAATTATAAAAAATAAAATATATATAGATGAACTTAAATTAAAAATATATATATTAGATTTTATTAAATTTTAAAAAAATGTTAATATTAAAATAACAAATTAAATTTAAAAAAGAAAAATATTAAATTTTAATAAATAAATGAATGAACAAATAAATTTTGAAAATTTTAAATATAAAGGAAAAAAAAAAACATTGTTAAAATAAAAAGTTAAAAAAATTTAAAATCAATTAAAAATGAAAGATTGAAAAAAATAAATAAAATAAAATATATTAAATAAAAAATAAAATTAAAAACAAATTAATTTGAAAATATTAAGTTTAATTATATATAGAAAGAAAGAAAGAAAGAATTTTTTAATGTCCGCGAGGCTAAAAATTATATATATATATATATATATATATATATATATATATATATATATATATAATTTTAATACAGAATTTTAATTGAAATAAAAAATATATAAAAAAATTATATAATTAAAAAAATAATAATAAAAAAAAATATTAAATTTAAATAAATTAAAAAAAATATAAAATTTATTAAATTTTAAAAAATTAAATGAAAAAACTAAACATAAAATTTAATAGTAAAAAAACAAAATTATGAAAAAATTAAAAAAAAAATCAATTGAAGAAAAAAATAATAATACAAAAAAAAAAAAAAATATTAAATTTGAAATACAAAAATTAAATTTAAAAAAAAAAATTTCAAATTTTTTGAATATAAAAGAAAAAAAATCCATTAAAAAAAAATATATATATATATATATTAAAAATAATAATAATAATAATAATAATAATTTTTGATCGTGGTGCCACCGCCAATTGGCCTCCCGCCTAGGTGGCAGCGGAGGCTGGCCGCTGGGAGGGCGGGGAGGCTGCATCCCAGCGGCCGCCCTCCGCCGCCACTTGGGCAGGAGGCCGATTTCGGGAATCGCCCTCCCACGGCGGTAGGCCGATTCCGGGAATCGCCCTCCCGCGACTGGAGGGCGATTCCCCGAATCGGCCTCCCGTCGCGGTAGGGCGATTCCCATAATCGGTCTGCCGTTGCGGAAGGGCGATTCCCGAAATCGCCTTACCGCCACGGGAGGGCGATTCCCAGAATTGCCCTGCCGCCGTGGGAGGGCAATTCCCGAAATCAACCTCCCGCCCAGGTGGCGGCGGAGGCCATCCGCTGGGCGAGCGGGGCTCTGCATGCAACCTCCCTGCCCGCCAAGTGGCCGGCCTCCGCCGCCACCTGGGCGGGAGGCCGATTGGCGGCGCCACCACGATTAAAAAATTCTTTTTTTTTTAATTTTTTTTAATTTTTAATATTTTATTTTAATTTGATTTTTTAAATTTTTTTTTTTTAAATTCAAAAAATTTAAAATTATTATTTTTTAATTCAATTATTTTATTTTAAATTTATTTTGTTTAAACTTTTTTGTTTTTTTTTTTTAAATTTAATATTTTAGATTAATTATTTTTTAAAATTTAAAATTTATTTATTAAATTTATTAAATTATTATTATTATTATTATTATTATTATTTTTAAATCTTTTAGTTTATTTAGTTTTTCATTTTTTAAATTTATAAATTGTTTCATTTAAAAAAACAATAAATTTATGGATTTTTGTTTTTTCAATTATTTGCACGTGGTTTTTTTCATTTTTTTTGTTTTTTAATGATAGTTTTTTTTAAATTTTGATTCTTTTATTTTAATTTTCTTTTTCAATTTTAATTTTTTTTTTTAATTTGTTTTTATTTGTTAATTTTAAAATTTGTATTTTTTTTTCTTCTTATTATTATTTTTTTAATTTAAATTTTTAAATTTAATTTTATTTTTTTTGTATTTTTTTTTAATCTAAGTTTTAATTTTGTAATTTAAATTATTTTTAAATTTTCTATTTAATTATTATTATTTTTTAATTTTTTTTGGTTAATTTTTGTTTTTTTCTTTAAATTATGTGTTTTTTTTTCAAATTTTGTCATTTCTTTTGATATAATTTTCGAATATTTTTTTCTTTTTTAATTTATTTTTGTTTAAATTTTTTATTTTTACGAGTTAATTTTGTTTTTTTTTACATTTTTATTGGTTTTTATTATTATTTATATATATATATATATATATATATTTTTATCTAAGTTTTGTGTTTTATTACCAACATGAAAATCACCACTCTAAAAAAAAAGGTTGATGCTACATCAATATGTTTCAAAATTAGCATGAAAATCACTAACATTTTAAAACAAATATTCATACTTCATAAATAAAAATATTAGAGCGTAAAAAATGTGCACAAAAAAAAAGGGGGTGATTCTGCATCACCACTTTTCAAAATCGGGTGCTTTTTATGCTACAAAAAAAAATTAGGTAACAGTGTGGTTACCTATTTCATCGATAACATTGTTGAGGCAGTTAATGCCTTCGCTTTCCATAACCAGGGCTCTCTGCTCGATGCTCAAGTTATTAAGACCCCCCCCCCCCGCTCCGTCCGTCCAGAATTTTCCTCTCGCACTGTGCTTGCAATCAGCATTTTATCCTTGCCATCTCAGCTCTCCCTCTTAGCACTACCCACCCTCTGCATCTCCACCCCCGACCCACTTCTAGGTTCACTTGCAGCTCCATGGCCCCTCGTCAGTGCCAGAAGCCTCACCGTGGCAATGTTAGAGGCACTCTTCGGACTCGACTGCACCGCGACATTGCGCACAAACATTTTAACAGTGATAATGAGCCCTCCTCCACCTCCAATGCCCTGCTAGCAGCTTCACCCTCTACTCCCTTAGGTGCAGAACCCTCCATCATCTCTAGCTATGACCCCTTCTTGCATATCTCGCCCAGAGTCAAGCGTAGATATCGCAATTCGACTATCCCTCGCTCTTTGTCACCTCCTCCACGGAAGCTTGAGCGCCTGCCTGTAAAAGCCTCCTCAATGTACATTCCAAACCTCTAGAATCTTTGAATTGATAGAATTTGGAGCAGGGATAACAAGAATGAGGCTCCACTCAAGGCTCTGCACATCTTCACTAAGGAACAGGAAGAAATAGTGTGCCCCTATGGGTGCCCAGTGATAAAAGAAGAACTGACCGAACCTTAAGCAAACCCAAATGAAGATGCCAACAAAGCTTGAAGGTCATGCCTTATGCGCCACAATTATCTTTTGGAAATATCTGATAAATTTTGTTTTTCCATTTCTCAATAACACTTTTGAAAGGCTAGCTATTTCAAACTTCTCTAGACTGTTAATGGGCTGGTTTCCCTGTCAAGGGAAGTCCATTTTTTTGCTATTTTGGAGACAAATGCGAGTAGGAACATGCTAAATTCCTCAGATATGACTATGCACTGTACTATATTTTTCTTAGTTAATAGAACTTAGACCATCTTACAAAAAAAAAAGCTGAAAATATTAAATTACACCTGAAGAAAAATCAAGAAATTGATTAAAGTATAACTATGTTCAAACAGTAGGCTGTCCAGGTCAACTAGTTATTGCAAGAGCATCAAATTAAGTTAACTTATATGGGAAAAATACATAGATTTTATCAATATGTTGTTAGTCTTAGTGAAAGGATTGAATTTATAACAAAATAAGACAAGAATTTCAAGCAAATATCCATATTAATCCTCGAGAGAGAAAATAAATTCAATCAAGAAAATATTAAAAACATTCCCAAGAAGAATGTAAAAGTTATGTTTGCCTCATAGGGTAGAGGAGATTTCATCCTAAATAAATTAAGGAATGGATTAAAAGTGTTATTCAATGGTGTGATAAAGTGTGGGACTCTAGCTAAGAAATTGTTGAAGAATTCCATTTACTAAGTCTAGAGACTCTAAGGGAAGTAATACTCAGTATCATCAATCAGCATGAATTTGAGGAAAAAAAAGAAAGCGATGGAAAAGTAATTAAATAAATTAATGTTTGGAATCAGCTTGAATTTCAAAATTTTCTTCAGCTTTCATTTGAGAAAATTAAGTTGATTTCAAAATTTTCCACGACATATAAGAAAAAGCAAACATATATTCAAAATCTTATGGTTGAAAGTTGGATTTCTATTGATCATTCATTCATGTACATTTCTCTTCAATCAATAAATTCTTTTTAGAATGGTTTGCCTAAATTCAAGCTAATGCTCTGAACTTATTTCGAGCAGAAACACCAAAATAATCTCAAATCAAGGAGGATTAAAATGACCCACACATATTTTAAGAGAAATTTTTTTTTATAAGGATAATGCTTTTATTTTTAGTATTATCTTTGATAGAATAAAATCTTTCATGATTTTCTATCTATCCTTAGCTAGAAAAAGATAGATCTTATTTGATTTTCCCCTTTAATTTATACAGTCCAATACGTTGGAGTATGGGTCAAGAATTGTGAAGACTGGAGAAATTGATTTCATAATCAGAACTTTGCTTGGAATCGTTTTGAATACCATTTTCAGAATTTGATGTGTTCTTGAAATATGAGCATGGTATTCTTGTGATATTTGTAATTAATTAATTTATGCTTCTGGTATTTATGCTCTACTCTATTTACATATTACTTTTTGTGGAATATTAGGATATAATCTTAAATATATATTTTGAAGCATTTCAATATATTTTATTGTCAAAATTGATAGTATTTCATATTTATTATCTATTTAGCTATCATTGATGATAATAGCTAATGTTCAAACAATAGTTGATTGATTAGATTTTTTTTTTTGAAAAAAATTCTTTTTCTTTTTTCATTTATTTCCGTATTTTCCATGCAAATAAACATGAAATCTAAAAGAAAGCATAAAATAATCATTTACAGGCTCTTGAAAGAGTGTCTCAAAAAATATTTTGTGTGGTTAACTAAATCTAATTCCCAACCAGATTCAAACATTAATAGTACTTTTCTTGAAGTATTATTTTGATTGAATTCACCATCCCCCCACCTTCACTGTTGTTTGATCTTTTAGGTCAAATCCCACTCACTCATACAAAAGTTTTTATAAATTTTTAGTTAATTGTAAATATTAACTTATGTCATATATTTCCCCTAATTTAGTTTAATTTTAGTATTCATACAATTTAGTTTAGAATAAATCAGACAACCATGCCTTTATTCTGGAGAGCATATGGTCAATCCAAATGACAATGGGTCTAATTGGGACCCTGATTGTACCAATACTCAAATCGTTGCAGTTGGAAACTCCCCCCACTATCAACAATATTTTATGAAATTTATTTCTTTTTAAAAAATCTTAAAATTAATATGATCACTACAAAAAAATAACTTAAATCCCTTCATGTCTATTAAGGGAATTTATGATTTAGCCAAAAGAAACTAATAAGCGGTTTGATTAGTGCAAAACCGATTATAGTTGAACTTCTTATGTCATCCACTGCTCTAAAGGAGTTCTTTTCTTGTTTAGATCTTCTTTCCAACCTGTTTAAGATCCATTTTTGGGTTACTAATAAATTAATTGAGGTCATTGTTAATAGAGTCAGCTAAGGGATAGGAGGTCTCATAACAAGTTGGCCTAGCATGGTCATGGATCATTGGGTCATGAGATCACTATATATGGTCACCAAGATAAGATGATGGATTTCATTCACAATATCGTAAAACAAGATGTCTCATCACGAGTCGACTTTTTCATTTCCTAATCTTCTGTGAATATTATTTTTGCCATCTAGTACCAAACTAAGACATTGGTCTTCACCTAAACTCTAAATAATGAAAAAAAAATAATATCTATGATTTATCTTCATATTAGTGGGATAAAAGCATATGAATCCAGGTTAAAATGTATTCATGTCAATGCTATGGATTCCTAACTAGAAAAGGAAATTTCTATGGTATTGAAGTCAAGTTTACACTATTTGACCAATTAAATGTTATATTTTCTTTATATATTGCTTTTAAATTCCCTGGATATTTGTAAATAAGTGGTTTCTATTTAAGTTTCTGTATGGTGATGAAAAATATGAATATCCATTTATGAATAATAATTTCAATAAGTTCTAAGTTGAATCATATCAATAAATTAACAATCCACTTAGCATCAATTTTTTATTTAATATTTGATCCACTTTTCCTTCGTATTGTATAAGTTTATACTTAGAGAAAATTGGTTCACCCATTGATTTTCCAATTGTTGGCCACCCAACAAACTCCTCTTACATTTTTCAAATGTGACAAGACCCTCTTCTTATCCTTTTCTTTTTTTTGGGAGGGGAGAGGGTGGGGGGGAGGTTTCACTACTTTGTTTTGTAACCTGGAATGGAAATTAAGTTTTCCAAGAAGAGATTTTACTCTTGTGATGAGTGTGTTAATTTATTTTATACTTTGACATTCATTTATATTCATTTGTATATGATTTGATTATGATCATGGAAGAGCGTAATATAAATCCCAAATACTAATAAAAAATGGTTGGTATATGCCTTTGTTTTTTGGAAAATCCAATATCATTCTAATAAATATATTCAAATCATGTTCTTTTTATTCTTATGAGAAAAATTGATAGCATTGTATATCTCTTGTTTCAACTATGGATATAAGCCACTGTTATGTTTTTTTATTTTTGCATAGTTCCTATACTATGGTTTTGGGTTTGGAATTTTTTTATGGCATGGTATTCTTATATACTATACATTTTAGAATTGCCAATAATTGTATTATTTTCGGGACCTTGTTATAACATGTAATATGTATCCAAACTCTATGTCATTTATACTCAATGCTATATTGAAGTTTCTATCCTTCAAACTATACAACATCACTTTGCATTAATAAATTTTGTGATTTAAGTTTTGGGTCATTGGTTTGGATTGATGTGATTTAATACCATGCATATTGGTCCTTTTCATAATTAAATTATGGTGAGCTTGATCCCAATAATTCCGTGCGAAGGATAACATATAATGATAAATATTTGACACTTGATATAAATAGGTAATGTGTGTTCATACAATGGGATTTGGTGTTTAATACATTATTTATATATTTGATGACATGGCTTTCTCCTCTGAGTTGGAAAAATAGGTCTTAAGACCTAGATACTCATCACATAGTTTTCAAATCTTGAATTTTATGTCTCTATTACTGCTTTATAATGCTATCATGACCACCAAATATTATTAATACCACATGTCAATTGGTTAATGCATGGAATATGGTTCTATCCCACATTTTTCCATTCTAGTTTTGAGCTTTTCATTTCCATTTCATTGTGTAACTATAGGTTTTGTTCTATGAAACCCGATTTGGCTTATATTAATGAAGCCATAATCAAATCATCTCATGGCACATGTGATTCAAACCGAGCTTATTATAAGTGAGATTATAGTGTCATATGAGGGATACCTTACTCTTTTACATGAGGCTAGGTGGTAGGATTTCATTCAAATTTTTTAGGGTTACAATGATGAGGTGGTTAGAGATTTTGCTTCCACTTACAATGGCTGAAATGCCAATATTTGTGACATTGAGATGCTAGTGCATGTAATATTTATAGCTAGAGTAGCAAATATCCCCACAAATGGTGAAAATTAGTCCAAAAATCATCCTATACATGACATTCCTTGGTGAGAGTTTTTGGTTTCAAATAAATGCACTTATAACATGAAATACATGCCTAATTAGTGCCTTAGGAGAAAATGGTAGTATTTTATTTAATTTATTACGCACTTTATTACATGTGAAGGTAGGTATGGTATGGTTTTCTGGTACCATTTACACATATTATTGGGTTTTCTAGGATTTCAACTCAATCTCTCATTTTATAAAATGGCTAAATTCTACCATGTTGTGTGTAATAACCCTGAGAGCTCCCTATTTATTCATGGGTTGATTCATATTTTTATTAATCACCACTTATTTAAATCTAGGGACTCCTAGAACTCATTCTTTCCCTAAAACATATTTGAAAACCTCGGGTTAATGACTAGCAACAGGTTCCACTTAGGATTTGAACTATTTCTCAAACAACCAATACTGAACCTATTGAGTTTATCAACATTGATAATTTTGGCCCTAATATTTTGTCACATTTAGAAGCGCTAAATTCATGTGATAAAAATAGCTTCAAAATCCATATTTTGACACTTGCTCATCTAACACGAAGCATGACAAGGAAAACAGGGTTTCAACATATTGAAATAGAAAGTAAATTCAAATATGATGTTTATCTAAATCTCTCAAACCATAATCTCTATGGAAAATTATAGTGGCTAATATTCACACGTGGTCTAATTTTCCATGCTTTTTCCAAAAAATGGATTCACCAATTTCCATTTTTTTCTAAAATGATTTGCCCAAATTTTATAGTACACAAGTATTTTACCTTAAAAGTCGCCAAAAGTTTATATTGAATAATATAAAATCATTGTAAATCTAAATATTTCTACAAAAATATCACCAAAATTTTTACAATTTGCATATTAGGGACTAGAAATATTTTCAAAGGTTTCTAAACCTTATAATAAAATTCCATTATTAAAATTTTCCCTGAAATATCCATTATAAACTTGCATAGAGGGAAGAAAATAGTTAGCTAGGTCCTTACCTAGATCCTTAAGTTAAAATTAAATAGGTAACGTGAAGGATATATCGGGCACAAAGAAATAGTCCTAGATAAAGAACATGTTGATGTCGAGTCTCTAGATGAGCCTCTGTCAAAGAAAAGTAATCCCAAACCATACCACAATTCTGAGTTTATTGATGACAATGTTCATGCTCAGGATGGTGATAAATATGATAGCCATTGTTAATGCAAGGATGATAATGATATATGTAGTGAGTATTTATTGGTAGAAACATTACACTATTATGGTTCCCTATCAGAAACATAGAATCCTGCAACCTGAATAGGAAAATGACCAATTAAGACTAATGTGTCACAACCCCTCATTGATTTCTTATGTAAATCAATAAATAACAATAATAATAATAAACAAGGTTATGGGACGCGTATTCTAAGTTGAATGTTGGGAAAAAACATAGTGACTAGGATCACTTGTGATTAATTAATGGATATGGAAATTGGCAAAGGCAAAGTGGCAATAATTGGTATTTTATTTATGAAAAATTGGAAAGTAGGAGAAAAGGGAGATGAAAGGTCACATATTTGCATGAGGAGGAAACTGAAAGAAAATTAAGGATAAATGAAAAAGAAGAGGCCTTAATTATAAAAAGGCTTTTGAGGATCAGTTCACACCCTTTTTTGCTAGCTTTAGCTTGGATCTCTCTCTCTCTCTCTATTATCTCTCTCTCTCATACTATTGCACTCTTAGAGAAATATTGGAGCATTGTTGAAGCATGCTTGGAGCACTCTAGTTTTCATTGGATTTGGAAAAGGAGGCAAAGGAAAGTTGGAAATCGTAAGGGAACAACAACATCAACAACTACATCTGGATTTCTTTTTAGGTATCAAGTTGCATGTATGATTTCCTTGCTAGTTTTGGTATGCATGGTATATGCATGTGGTTATTTTGTTATGATATGTCAATTGCATGGAAGATTTCCTAGATGGAAAGTGGTTATCCTAACATTTCAATTTCCTGGATAGCCATGGTGTTATGGGTTTTTCCACTTGTTGTTTATGATTATTTCTCAGGTTCTTTATGGCCGTGGGTTGAGTTACTAGTCCCTGGAGCCGTTGGTTGGGGAAAATTATCTGGAGCCCTGGAATAACTTGGGTTGAGTTACTAGTCCTGGAGCCTTGGTTGTACCAACATTATGGAGCCCTTGGTGGGTTGAGTTGTTAGTCTCGGAGACTTGGTTGGACAAATGCTCTGGATCCCTAGAAGTTTGTGGGTTGGGTTATTATTTCTTAGATCCGCGGTTCGAAAAAATGCTCTAGATCTCTAGATAGCTTGGTTAGAGACTGATCTCGTTGGTGTTAGTGATGTTTGACCATGAGGTTGAATCATTGGTTGAGGGTTGTGGTGGTTTGGCCTTTGAAATATCTAGTTTGGTTTGGGTTGGTTTATTCCATGAGATCCAACATTCACACTTGGAATATGGTATAGGGGTGACTGGATGAAAAAGTGATTTGATTTAGCCCAATATATGATCGGGTGGTACGTGGATGTCCCTAACTTGGTTGTATTTTCCTATGTTAATAAGAGATATTTTCCTCATGTATTTACATGAGCAATTGTACTTGTTATTATGTGGCTTTTATGGTTTTTTTATCATGGTGTATATGTTGTTCACTTGTTGGTTATATCATGTATAGTTGCTATGGGTCTTGATGTGTTTTGATTCTTTGATGATTGGTTAATGAATGTGTGAGTTAATAGATGTTATTGCAACTATTATGAGAGGGAATTAGATCTTCTAGACAATTCTCAGATAAGTATCAAACCCCTATGTTTAAATATGCATTCATGACCTGTAGATTACATTTTCGCCATATGTTTGAAAAAATAACTGTCATTGTTAACCTAGTTAAGTCAAGTCTTTAATCAAGTTTTGTATGCATGGCCTTGTGTTAATGTTATTTATAATTATAGAAAATATAATTAAATTATGGAGAAGTGGTAAGGGGACACGCCTTGAAAAGGTGGCACTAATTCTAGGGTTGTAGGATCATAACTAAGAAATTTGGACTATAGTTGCAAGGATGCAGTGTTATGCATGCGGATGCAGGCCTACAATCGCATGGATGCAGTTTTATGCATGCAGATGCAGGCCTTCAATCACATGGATGCAGTGTTATGCCTACGTTTGGGAGTCTAGGTGAGTGAAATAACTATTCAACACATAATTTTGGCACTGGGAGTGGTTATTTTGAATCTGAGTGTTCTGTAAGTCCTCTAGGATTTTATTTTTTGGTTGATAGGTTTAGTTGTCTCACCCACTTCCATAAGTGAATCTTGGAGTTTGGGTCATGTCTTATTAGCACTTCCTCTCATATTTACCCTGGAAAGTTGTTGAAACTGGGTAGATATGGGAGGGGAGGTTACAAAATGGTATTAGAGCTCCCATGTTCAACAATTGGACTGGATGGGCGGAATGTGTGTGTCATGCATGCATGTCAGTTTTCTATGCGGTTGTTATGTATGCATTTTGATGGTGATGGTTATTGTGTATGAGGTAATTGTATGCAGTTAGGGTTATTAGGCACGATGTTGATATATTGATATCATTATACATGGTGTGCTAATCTAGATTGATATTGAAAACGAGATAGCCTCCCCTGAACTTCACTAACGTATCTTGATTATTTTATGTTTGGATTATATGACATGGTATGTTTGTAGGAAGTAGAGGATCAAAGATGACAAGAAAAACAATTTACTACAATTCACATGATTCTCCCTACAAATCAGATGAGCAACATGGTGATGAGTACTCCCATCACATAGCAGATACATTCAGAAGTTTGAAAGTATAGATTATGAGTTTTAATTTGTCTAATGACAGATTAATTGAGTCATAGGAAATACTTACTAGAGAATGGGAGAATAAAGAATAGGTTAATGCGGTTATTCGTCATATTTTTTCAGGTTTGTAGAGACGTGGACCACTTAGGATCAGTCATGGACAAGAGCAAAGGATTGATGGGGAATATGGCAGCAGGTCTCAATCACGATACATGTTTGACAGGGATGATACATTTAGAGATGGTAGGTTCTTGGATACACATGACAGGAGGGATAATGAGGGATAATGATCATGGGTTCTATTCTAGTTTTGGATCAGATAAAAAACATTGTCATCACTATCACCAACCATATAGGAGGCGTGAGAAGAAGTATTTTCCAGAGGAATTCAAGAAATAAAATCCTCCTACATTTGATGGATAATTTACGTCACGAGATGCATAAGCTTGGTCTCTTGGGATGAACAATTTTTTCAGATTGCATGAATATTCAGAAAATATGAAAGTTGGGATAACTACTTTCATTGTGAAATGAAAAGCATACATTTAGTGGGAATATGTGAATAATTTCATAGGCATTCGAGAATAGGAGTTTAGTTTGAGTGTGTTCAAGAGAATTTTTAGGAATAAGTATCTATCTAAAAGATACAGCGATGATAGGGAAAAGGAGTTCTACGAGCTGAAAATTGGATCTATGACCTATGAGGAGTATACTAACATATTCTTAGAGTTGTTGAGATATTTGCATTATCTTAAGGAGGAGAAAAAAAGATTCATAGATTCACCAGTGGGTTGTCAGTATCTTTCAAATACAAGATTGAGTTTGATGAGCCTAGATTATTGGAGGAATCCATAAAAACGTTGAAGCGTTGTTATGAACAAGCGAAGCACAAGAACGAGTCTAAGAAGGAATGGAAAGGTAATGATAAGAATAATGCAAAGTGGGTTAAGAAGAGAGGAAAACCACAGGAAATAGATGATGACAAGTATAATCAAACACCACACGAGAAATTCAATGTAGCTAAAAGAGGATATGGATATTAGTCTGACGATTAGAACAAGGGTGATTGAAGGAAGCCTCTGTAGTGCTAGACTTGTTGCAAGGATAATTGCATGTGAGATTGGTCACAACATCATGGTGGAAGATCGTATATTTACAGTGCTCAGGAGGCACAGACAGTTGGGGATGTTGGACAAAGTATACCTAGGATTTATGCAACATTGGATAATAGGATTGTTGATCATTAGGAATATATTATCAAGATGGAAGGAAATATTTGTAATGAATTTGTTTCTATTTTGATTTACCCTAGATATAATTATAATTATATCACTCATAACCTGGTGGATAAGTATGGTTTGAATAAATAAGTGCATGCAGAGTCTTGGTTAATATAGATTGCTACATGTACAAAGGAAAGAGTTCATCATTGGGTAAGATTGTGCATTGCAATTGAATGATATGTCTATGTCAGTGCACCTAAATGTTCTTTCATTGGGATCATACAATATGAAATTGGGTATGGATTGGATATACATTTCATAGGACTAAGTGACACTTCTATGATAAGGCTATTGAGTGATTTGATGACAATGAAGAACAAATAATTTTGTAGGGTAAGAAGAAGGATACATCAGTGGGAATGGTTAAAACTGTGCATGCCAAGAAAAAACAATAGGAAAGCATGTGTGTCTTTTGTATTTCATACTTCCAGTGATAAAGGTAAGGATGTTGAGGATGTTGAGGTCTTGAAGAGGTGCCCAATTTTGCGGTATTTTCAGGATGTATTCCTAGTAGAGATATCAGAGTTACTACCTCACGGGGAAGTGGAATTTTCTATTGAGTTGGTGCCTCGGGCAGAACCAACATCAAAGGTACCGTATAGAATGAGCACTCCAGAGTTAGTGGAACTAAAATTGTAGTTGAAGGAAATGCTTGATAAGGGATACATTAGGCCACATTAGGGGAATTTTGAGGTCTAAAATGGGCCTCCTAAGAAAAATTTACAACCAAAATAAACTTTATAAGAACCAATAGGATTGAAGATGATTATGTCAACCATGGGGTATGATTCACCATTTTTGGAGTAAAAGAGTTCACAGATTAAAAAATAATAAAATAATAAAACTACCTTTTCAACTTGTATTTTCAACTTATCTTCCTAAGGTTTTACTCAAATTTTGTGTGGGAGTGCTTGTTGGATGCAGAATTTAATTCCTCATCCAATGAGTACCCACGTTTCATACTTTTTATGGACCTTTCCACTCGAAAAATTAGAAATACATGAAAAATGTGATTGCAATCACGTTTTGCATGTATTTCTCATTTTTCGTGTAGTGGGGTTCGCCAAAAGTATGCAACATGGGTACTCCTTGGATGAGGAATAAAATTATACATCCAATGAGTGTTTCCGCTCAAAATTTGAGTAAACACGTAGGGAGATAGGCTGAAAATACATGTTGAAAAAATATTTTTTTCTTTTTCCCTCTAAAATTTGATGATGTAATCTATTCTTATTTTATTATTTCCACTATTATATTAAAATTTCATTAGGAGGCCCATATTATACCTCAAAATTCCCCTAATGAGTGTGTCCCCTTGGGGTGCACCAGTTTTTTTTGTGAAGAAGAACGATGGTACTCTCAGGTTATCCATTGATTATAGGAAGTTGAACAAGGTGAAAATTAAGAACAGGTACCCTTTACAATGGATTGATGAATTGTTCGATAAGTTTAAGGGAGAAGTAGTGTTCTCAAATGTTGATTTTAGATTATAATATCATCAGGCACACATTACATTTATAGGACATTTAAAAGAATTATTTCCATACCAGGAATGGGAATTATGAGTTTGTAGTAGTTTCTTTTGGTCTAACTAACACTCCAGCTACTTTCATGGGTTTGGTGAATAGTGTGTTGGATACTTATTTGGAATTTTTTTTTTTGCATTCATTGATGCGATATTGATATATTCTAAAAATGATGAAGAGCATGCAAAACATTTAGCAACATTTTTGAAATTGCTAAGAGAAAATGAGTTGTATGACAAACTTAACGAATGCAGTTTCTTTTAGACAAAGGTTCATTACTTGGGGCATGTGGTTTCTAGGAAAGGTATAGTAGTGGATCCAAAAAAGACCAAAGCTATCATGGAGTGGGAAACTCCTAGGAATGTGGATGAGGTTAGATCATTTGTGGGATTATAAGGTTATTACAGGTGGTTCATCAAGAAATTATGATGGATAATTTTCCTATCCTAACACATTCCTACAGCAAAAGGGGAAGAAATTTGAATGGATAGAGGAATATACAACTATTTTTGAGAAATTAAAGCATTTTATTACAAATTATCCAATTCTAAATATTGCAAATCCAGATAAAGAGTTTTTGGTATGTATAGATGCTTGAAAAAGAGGACTTGGTGGAGTCCCGATGCATGAAGGACAAGTAGTATGCTATGTGTCAAGGAAATTGAATGAACATGAAAAAAATTATGTGATGCATGATCTTGAGTTAGGAGTGATCATTCATGCATTGAAGATGTGGATACACTATCTTCTTGGAAGGATGTTCATATTTATGAATGATCACAATGGATTGGGATACTTTTTTTACCAATCAAATCTAAATGCAAGGAAAGCTAGGTGGTTAGCTTATACGCTCAATGAGTTTTACTTCAAGATCCAGTACATCAAGGGTAAACATAATTGGGTTGGAGATTCTCTTAGCAGAAGGGTACATGTAAATCACATAGAAGCTATGAGTTCATATGGGACATATTTATAGGATCAGATCTTGGAGGCAGGACAACGGAATGACAAGTACCAACAACCTAAGAACAGGTTACAATAGCAGGGTACATGTAAACAAGATGTGGACTATCATTTCACGACATATGGTTTGGGCAGATTTAGGGATAGGATCTATGTTCCAGACAACAAAAATATCGAGAATATTAGCTTTCGGGAATTTCATGTCAAGCTATATTCAAGTCACCAAGGATATGAGAAGACATTGACAACGGTTAATAATTTTGACCATTCGCGGAAATTGAAGAAAGAGGTGGTTGAGTTTTTTGTACGATGCTTGGATTTTCAACAGGTAAAATCATAATGTAAGGATCGAGGTGGTTTATTGCAATCGATTATGATTCCAAAATGGAAATTGGACACCATTTCCATGGACTTAGTTACAGTTTTGTCGAGGACATCTAGACAACATGACTCTATTATGGTTATGGTTGACAAGTTGAATAAGGTAGCTCACTTTGTTCCAGTAAAGTGTACGAATTCATCTAGTGAGGTGGCCAGTCTTCATTAGTGAGATAATGTAGTTACATGGTATTCCTAGTATGATTGTGTCAAATAGAGATGTTGAGTTCACTTTCAGATTTTGGAAAGAGTTATTTGCAAGCTTTGGGTACATATTTGGCCTTAAGTAAAACTTATCATCTGCAGACTTATGGACAGCTAAATAGGGTCAATAGGATTCTTGAGGACATGTTGAGAATGTATGTTATGAATTAGCAGTGTAAGTGGGAGGAGTATCTTCCACTGATAGATTTTGTGTACAATAATGGGTATCATGAATCTTTAAGGATGGGTCCATTTAAGGCCTTGTATGGGTGGAGTTGCAATACCCCTATCATTTACAGTGATCCAGTTTACAGGGTATTTGTTGGACCAGATATGTTGGCAGAGATGGAATAGTAAATGGAGGTTATCAACAAGAATATAAAGGTAGCACATGATAGAAAAAAGATCTATGCAGACCAACACACGTCATTTAAGGAGTTTTAGGTTAGGTGGAATCTATACTTGCGCATCAAGCCCAAGAGGAGCTCCTTGAGGATTGTATCATGTGCTAAGGAGGAACCTCGGTATTGCAAGCCTTTCAATATTGTTGAGAGGATTGGACTGGTGGCTTATCAACTTGCACTGCCTCTGAAAATGAAATTCCATGATGTTTTCCATGTGTCATTGCTTAAGAAGTGTGTGAAATACGTTGAAAATTTGATTGAATGGTTTGTAATGTAGGTGGATCCATAAGGATAATTTCAAAAGGAACCTCAGTGCATTTTGCAATGAATGATGCTAATGCTTCAGAATAGAGCAATCGAGCAAGTGAAAGTGTAGTGGAAGAAATTTGGGTTTTTCCACTTCTTTTTTCTGATTCGTGCTCATGTTCCTTATGGTTGTGGGTTGAGTTACTATTTATTTGAGTAGTCTATTAAAAAAAATTCTCTGGAGCCCTGTAACAACTTCAGTTGAGTTACTCGTCTTGGAGCCTTAGTTAAACAAAAAATATTGAGACCTTGGTGGGTTCAATTACTAGTCCTAGAGCCTTGGTTGGAAAAATTATTTGGAACCCTAAAAGGTTATGGGTTTATTTATTAGTTCCTGGAGCTGCGATTTGACCAAACAATCTAGAGCCCTCAAAAAATTGGTTAAAGATAGATTTGGTTGGCGTTAGTGATTTTTGACCATGAGGTGGTATCAGTGGTTTAGGGTCGAGGTGGTTTGGACTCTAGAAGCCTTGGTTTTTTTTGGTTGGTTTATTCCATGAGATCCCACATTCATGCTTGGAATATGGCACAAGAGTGAATGGCTAAAAGAGAGATTTGGTTCAGCCCAATCTATGGTCGGGTGGTACATGGAAGTCCTTGACTTGGTTGGATTTGCATATATTAATGAGAGTTATTTTCCTCTTGTATTTCCATGAGTAACTCTACTTGTTATTATGTGGATTTAATGGGTTTTTTATCATGGTGTATATGTTGTTCATTTTCTTGTTATATGTTGCTTATATGATGTAGAGTGGAAATGGCTCTTGATGTGTTTTGATTTGTTGATGAATGATTAATGAATTCATGAGCTCATATATTTTATTACAAATATTATAAGATGGAATTAGACCTTCTTGATGATTCTCAAATAAGTATCTAACCCCTATGTTTAAAAATGCATTCATGACCTATAGATTACATGGTTTCCATATGTTTTACGAAATGACTGTGATGGTTAGGCTTGGTTAGGTAAATTATTTGATCAAGTTTTGTATGAATGAACTTTTATTAATGTAACTTGTCATTATGGAAAGTATCTTTAAGTTATGGACAGTGGTATGGAGACAAGCCTTGAAAAGGTGGCACTGATTATGAGTTTGCAGGCTCAGAACTAAGAAATTTGGACTGCATTCGCATGTATGTAGTGTTATGCATGTGGCTAGAGGCCTACAGTCACATGGATGTAGTGTTATTCCTACGAATGGGAGTATAGGTAAGTGAAATAACTATTCATCTCGGGATTTGGGCACTAGGAGTTGGTGTTTATCCTCTGAGTGTCCTGTAAGTCCGATAGGATATTAGTTTGTGATTGATAGGTTTGGTTATCGGCCCCAATTCCATAAGTGAATCTTAGAGGACATTTCATGTCTTGGTAGCTCTTCCTCTCATGTTTACCCTGGCAGGTCGATGAAACTAGGTATATATGGGAGGGGAGGTTACATAATGAATCAACTTAGGGAAGTTCAATAAGATAAAAATACTTCTAGGTTAGAGGAGAAGCTAGAGTGATCAGATAATCACATTATAATCAAATATTCTAATGTCAAAGTAGTAATAACCTCATATCCTCATAGTCAAATTTCTGCAAAATAATATGATTTCATTTGATAGTTTATAGGTTGCAAATTTGGCATGGTTTTCTTGATTTTTTTATTTAGTTTGTTAGTTTTGAGAGGAGCTAAAAAAATTGATATTTTTTAGCCACTCTACGTTAATTTTTCTATCATTTATTTATTTCATGTTTTCGGTTATAAGAGGTAGTCCTTATCTTCCATGTGCTAACATTGGTTTTCATGATGATGGTTACTCTGGATATGGCTCAACATTTTCAAATCGCTATGGATTCCTTGTTAGTTAATTATGAAATTTTTCTTTGAGGCAGTTATGACTCGGCCCAAGAAGTCATGATCCTTAGACTGTGAAATTTATTTTGGAAACATTGTTTTCAGTTTTTGATATTTAGTTTTAGAGTATCAAGGGCTCATCGATATGGATATAAACCCTCAATGTTTCTAGAGAAGTGGGGGAGGAAGAACGTTAATAATGTCTTTCTGACTCTGGAACCTTTGATAATTTTTTATTACTATAAGTTTTGTTACTATTTTGATGATTTCAAAATGAAAATACTTAATTTTATATATATAATGTTTGAAATCCATGGTTACTTATGAAGTTTCTTTTTAATTACTTATAGCCATGTTTTAGGAAATTTTAAAGAATTTATGTTGATTGCATGACTGTGATCTATGAATAGAACATGAATTGACTACATATTTCCTTACTTTGTTAGTTCTATCTCATATATTTATTTTTAACATGTTACCATTTTATGTTTGGAGTCTTAAGAAAGGATAATTTCAATGTCTCCATTACTTGGTTATGTTAGTTTATGGTAGTATCATATGGGTTTTCTAGTCTCAAATGGTGCTAGGAAGCTAAGGAACACAAAATATCCAAGACACAGAAATGGTTTCACGCGATAAGGCTCTGAAACACCTTAATTAAATTTACCATGCAATAATTTAATTATTTCCTAACTTAGGGAAGTTGGTTGATTAAATTTAATTAATTAAGGATGTTCGAGATTTCTCTAAATACTTCTATTTATGAAGTCTAATTCATCTTAGTCGTTGCTGAAGATTTAATCATGGCCATTGAATACTCAAAAAAAGATTATAAGGGTAGATCTAAAGGATGGAGAGATATACATAAAGAATTAGCTATCTTCGTATATTAAGCTACCCATATTGTAGCTTTAGTGAAGGCATAGTTGGAGCTAAAGGGATAGCTTTGGAAATAGGGATGAACAGATACTTTGGCATCACGATTTAAAATATTTTCCTAGTGATTTTCTAGTACCAAAGATACATGATAAGGGAGGTCCAATTATCTACAGAGAGGGTCACAACAACTACTGTGAAAATCCACAAATACCAGTGTGAGTTGCTAAAAAAGGATTGACTCATTTTCAAGACCCTTAAATAATTTCCATAAGGAAGAGGAATTTATTTCCAATGGCACAAGACAAGTCATCCAAAGTTAGATTCCATGCTATGTAAAATACCCTTAAGCAAGTAGTGAACATTTCAGGTAGCCAATTCAGGAAGTGCAAGCAGGCCAGAAGGGGGCCAAATTGATTGTAGAATGAGATATTTGATCTCCATATATTTTTCCATTATAGTTTCCAAAGGATGGCCAGTTGGGAATCTAGTTGTAAGATTTTTGAATGAATACATAATAAAATACACCCTGATCTACTGCATCAAAATTTTCCTCCAGGGATTTTCTTGGGAATTTTAGTCCAAACAAATTGGTGTTTATTTTCATGTGTATTCATTTATTTCTCAATTCCTTATTTATTATTATGCAATGCATTTTTTTATTATGACGGATGCATGAATTATTTTTTCGTTATTTTTCATAAAAAAATAAATTGCTAATAATTTAGAATAATAAACTCTAGTTGTGTGATTTATCGAAATTCCACAGATTATCAGAGCCCAGTTGATAAGATCAAAATCTCAGAGGAAAAAGGAAGAAGAAATGTGTAGTTTTAGAGGGAGCTATGAACCACCATTTTGCAGATATTTTCAGGCTAGCCATGTAGTGCAATTTTTTGGGAAGGAAAATCAATTTCCAAAACTAGAGAGGAGGACAAATTTGATTTGTATATAAGTAGTTTTAGCAAGCAGTGAATTTTCCAGATAAGGGGTTCTAGCGAGAAGATTAATTGATTCATGAAGTAGATTTGGTTACAAAGATTTGTAGTGGGGTTTGCAATTGTAGATTTGTGCAAGGAAGGAAGAGAAATCACACAAAATGTATACCCAAGCCTTTTCCAGTAAAGTTCTTAGATTTACTAGTATGGTTACAGAGAGATTCAACATTCAAGAGGTGTTGGATTTGTCTTCCATATTATAAGATGAATTCACTTAAATAACTTTCCTCTCTATCTTAACTCCATAAGTTGTCTGATACATAGAGAGTGGAGTGAAACACATATGATAGGAGTTAGAGATTGATTCTTTAGTTACGAAGAGGAGGAGATGTAACTCTAGATTTAGATGGAAAAAAGAGTAATTTCACTCTAGTTTGGAGAGTTACTATCGATATTTAGAGGGAGTCAATGATAAGAACGAGTGTTACATATGTGTTTCATGCACCCAACTTAGGTATCAACCTAATTTTAGTGTCAGAGCTACAATACAAGGGATATTGTCCCTATTTTTTAGGGAAGTAGGCGTTCATTAAACACCAAAATAAGAAGAAGTTGAAGCATATTGGAGCTCATAGCAATAGGTTGTACAAGTTACAACTTGATTCTCTAAAGCCACTAGTTAGCAACAACAATATTGATAATAATACCAATGTAAGAGACCTGGATGAATTATGCCATATGAGAATGGGACATTTACACCATGGAGCACTTAGGATGCTTAGGGAAACAGTGACAAGTGTTAAAAAATTAAGAATGAAACATGATGATGTGTGCATGGGGTGTGTACTTTGGAAATATGCTAAGGAAAAATTCCCAAGAAGTGATGGTAGATTATATGTTATATTGTGGCTTATACACTTAGATATTTTTCATCCTATGTCCAGTAAATATCTTAGATGGTATGAATATTTCATCACCTTCATTGATGACTACTCCAGGAAAACCTAGATGTATTTCTTAAAGACCAAGGATGAGGTCTTCATTTATTTCCAAGAGTTTAAAGCTCTAGTGGAAATTGTGACAAGGAAGTGGATCAAGGTTCTTCGCTCGGATAATGAAGGAGAGTAAAAAAATAGTGAAATCATGAGTTTCTATGTGAAGGATGGCATCAGGAGGGATTTGATAGCTTCATACAATCCATAGCATATTTAAGTAGCAGAGTGGAAAAACAAGTCTATAGTTGGGGCAGAAAAATATATGTTGTATGAACAGGACATGCACATGTTTCTATGCATGTAACAAAACGATGTATATAAAAAACATGGTTCCTAACAAGGAATTGGAGAAGATAACACCAGAAGAAGTCTTCTGAGGGAAGAAGAAAAAATTTAGTCACTTTAGGATCTTTGGCAGTGTAGCTTACTGCCATATACCAAATGAGAAACACACTAACTTAAATCAAATTTCAGAGAATGGATTCTATTTTGGGTATATTCAAACCTAAAAGGCATACATGATCCATATTATTGACAGGAGGAAGTTTATTGTGAGACGGGACATGAATTTCATTGAGGAGAGGGCCTTCAATAAATCTCGTGATATTTCAATAGGTGATTAGAGTGAGCTAGCAGAAGCTCCATTGGTTAAGAAACATGGGTAGCCACAGGGGAAAAAACATGGAAAATAATAAGGACATTCAAAAAGATCTAGTACAATTACTAGTACTAGCACGAACTTAGGTGTAGGACATCCTGTGAGTTTGTAACATATGGAGTAGTAGAGGTAGGATGAGGAGTTGGTCGGTCCACCCACTACTAGTAGTCGAACTAGTATATACATTTTTTAGACACTAATGGATGCAAAGGAGTTTGTAGGATATCCTAGGATGAGCGGGCGAGAATTCATGCAACCATATATGTACCAAGTATTGGTGGAATAGGTTTTTGAACCTTCCAACTATCAATAAGTTGCACAACATCAAGTGTGGGTGGATTCCATGGTGGATGATTATAGCTTCATCATGATGAACGATGTTTTGGAGGTAGTGCCAAGACCTGTGGATAAGTTAATTGTGGGTTCTTAATGGATATATAAGATAAAATATGTTGTAGATGGAAACACAAAGAGGTATAACACTAGGTTTGTGGAAACGAGGTATGCACAGAAGGAAGGAATATATTATGAGGAGAAATTTTCTTTAGTTTCCATATATACTTCTATTAGGTAAGTTATATCTCTTGTAACATAGATGGGATGGACGATTCACTGGATGGACATTAAGACAACTTTCTTGAATGGGGTGATAGAGAAGGAGGTATAAATTGAACATCTAGAGGGCTTCATGACACATGAGAGGGGCACACACGTGTGAAAAATAAAGAGAGATCTATACAATCTCAAACAGGATCCCAATGCATGGTATGGACAAATTTACAACTACTTGAAACAAATGGGATTTTTCAAGAGGGATGCATATGCCAAAATTTACTATCTGATGGTAGAGGGTGAGTCACTCATTCTAGTGTTTTATGTTGTTGAACTCCTTTTGATAGGGTCATCAAGGCTCATAGAGGACAACAAGATGAACATAACAACATATTTTGAAGTTAAGGATATGGGACTAATGTATTAATTCCTAATCCTAGAGGTTTGGCAAAGGGATGAGGAGATCTTCTTTGGTCCAGGGAGATACACTACAGAGATTCTAAAGGGGTTTAGTATTAAGGAATATAGGCCTATGTTTATGCCTATGATTACAAACCAGAGGAAGTTATAAAAATAAGTAGATGAGGACATAGACATGGCCTTGTATAGATATCTCATCGGTTCACTCATGTGCCTGGTCAACACAGGGCCATAACTCAACTTCACGGCAATTAGTTTATGGTGGGAACTAAGAGAGTGCATTATATAGCATCTATAAGGAATATACTGAGGTATTTTTGAGGCACAATAAAGTATGGGTTGAGGTATACACAAGGTGACAGTTTCAGGTTATGCGGTTTTATAGATGCAGATTGGGAAGGAATTTTAGTGGATTGGAAGAGCACATCAAGGTGTTACTTCAACATTAGATAAGGAGTTGTGTATTGGTCTAGCAGGAAGAAAACTCTATGGAACTGATCTCTCTAGAAGTAAAGTACATGGTAGCTAGCATGGACATATGTGAATGTATTTTGCTTCGAAAGATACAAGTGAGATTGTTCAGTGAAATGATAGAGAAGACTATTATCTACTGTGATAATTAGAGTTGCATTAGGCTCTATTAAAATCTAGTGTTTCATGATAGGTTGAAGGATATGAACATACGATATCACTTCATCAGTGATTATGTCTAGTCTGGAGAAGCTTAGCCACAACATGTTCCCACATAGGAGCATGTTGTAGATATATTGATGAAATCTCTAGGGAGATATACATTCATACATTTTATAGAATAGATGGATGTAGTGGAGAAAACCTTCCTCACTAAGAGAGAGTGTTAGTTTATGGTAGCATCAGACAAATATTCTAGTCTTAGATGTTGCTAAGAAGCTAAGGAACACAATATCTCCAAGACCCATAAAATGGTTTTGAAGATAAGGCTCTAAAACACCTTAATTAAATTAATTAGTGATTAATTTAATTATTTCCTAAATCCAACTTAGGGAAATTGGTTGGTTAAAATTAATTAATTAAGGATGTTCGAGATTTCTCTAGAGAATTCTATTGATGAAATATAATTCATCTTAGCTATTGATGGAAATTTAATCATGGTCCTTGAAGACTCAATGAGAGATTATAAGAGAAGATCAAAGGGATGGAGAGAGATACATCAAACATCAGTTATATTGGCAGATTGATCTACCCAAATGATAATTTTAGTAAAGGCGCGGTTAAAGATAAAGGGAGATCATTATAAAGAGGGAGAATTAGATAATTTTGGAAAAGGATTCTAGAGATTTTCCCAGTGATTTTATAGTGTGATAGAGAGAGGAGAATGGAGGCTTAATTATATGCAAAGAGGGTCATAGTAGCTAGTGCGAATAGCTAGAAACCCCAACGCAAGTTTCTAGAGAGGGATCAATTCAGTTATCGAAGCTTGGAAGAGTGTCTAGAAGGTAGAGTTATTTCATTCCAGGGGTATAGGGAGTTAGAATGACGCATCCATAGTTATATTCCAAGTTCTATGAAATACCCTTCAACTAGTAGTGTGCATTTCAAGTAGCCAGTAAAAAAAGTGTGAGTAGGCTAGAAGGAGCCCGAATTGATTACAGAAGGAGACATTTGATATCTATGTATTTTTTCCAGTATATTTTTGGGAGGATAACTAGTTTTTAATCTAGTTGTAAAATTTCCTAATCGTTGCATAATAAATTAAACCCTCATTTGTTGCACTAGTTTTCTCTTCGAGGTTATTTCAAGGACATTTAGTCCAAAAATATTGGTGTTTATTTTATGTGTGTGCATCTATTTCTAAATTCCTGGTTTATAATTCCACAATCTATTTATTTTGTGAAGAATGCGTCAATGATCTATTTTTTAATTTCCCTAAACTAATAAATTGTTAATTAGTTAGAATAATAAACTGTCGTTGTTGCATTCATCGATATTTCACAAGGTCTGATTCTTAGAACGATTTTTTGGGATCTAGGTCATTGTAATATGTGGTTTTCTTATTATATCTAACTAATACTTAAAATTTAATAATTTTCGTTTACATAGTCCTTTATGCCTTGTCTAATGAACGATTTCATGGTGTAAGTGCTGAAAGATTTACTGTTTCATAGAATTTTTTATAGTTATTTAATTTTTCCTCAGCCGAGTTAATATTAGGTAAATATAATTGCATTTGAATTTAATTCTTGGTGTGAAATATGAAGCAAGTTCGGATGATTATGTATTTACTTAAAGGAACAAATAAATGCAACGATTGTATTTTTTCTGCCTTTTATAGAATATCACATTAAGAGTTATCACTATTTAATTTATAATTAAATATATAATTTAAATTAAATCATTCAATTTACATTTTGAATATTAGATATTGTACAAATAAAACATAATTTATTCTTTATTATTATTGACAGTTACAATATTTTATGGTCTCTTTTCTTTTGTATCATATTTCTTCTACAATTTCTATATTATTGATTGTAATATTATTTAACTAACTCAATAATTGTATCATATTATATAAATTATTTAACTTGTATATTAGGAATATTAACCAAAAAATTAGTCTTAGTTTCATATATATGAAAATTTAGGAAAACGATAAGGTTTCACCTCGTTTCTTACCTTCACAAGAGGAAGAGCATCCTAGGATCACGGATCATCTTAAACCCGTTAGGAGTGATTATTCAAATGGCTTAGGTTATGTGAAGAACCTTGGTCTGGGTCACATACCCTTATTGACATGTGGTCCAAAAGGTGTGTTAATAGGTACTCGAGCAACCCTTACCTTTCAGGAATTTTTTGATATTAAGTATGAAGGTAACCTGAGAAATTATGGCAAGGGCACATAAAAGAAGATATTCATGAGGAATTAGAATGTTTTTTGTTCTAGTTGCAAGAAGACAGATTAGATGGCATTGGTGATAAGCCAAAGAAAGAAGAACAAAGTGTGAAGGGAGATAATCGTGTGTAAATTCTAGGTGGAGGAGAGGTTGCTAAATAATTACAAACTCATAAACAAGATAACTAGGATCAAACATATGTCATTCCCAATATTTAACCCACATTTGAATTAGACAATAAGAGGCACACAGGTAATGAGGCTAAAAAATATATATCTCTCAGTGAAAAGGGTTTGGGTCATGCTGATAATGATGAAGTCTTCGACAATTAAGATTCATTGGTAATGGATGTTAATTCATCTAATTTCTCTGGTAGTGAAAATAGTTTGAATCTATTAATTTATCTATCACAGGAAATTTCTTATTCTACTAAAGACATGTATATTGGATGTGAAATCGGTAGGCGAGAAACTAGAAATTCGAGCCAAGTTTTAAAGATGCATCTTACCTTACCTTAATTCAAGAAGTCAAGGAATAGTATAAGGTAGAGCATGGGATGGATCTTACAAAGGATTTTATTGAAGTATCAAATGGAAATTCTAAACAAAATCATTATGGATTTTCTTCTCCTGAGCTTGTTTTGGGGCATGTCAAAAACAAGATCAAAGTTGCAATGGAACTGAGGTTCAAAAATGTGGAAGTGGTTTTGTCCCTACTTGTAACACTACTAAAAATGGAAAAAATGTTGATGTATCTTTCCATCCTTTTGAAATGATTAACACTAAAATTGTTCAAATTATTCTCACTTGACGAAATTTTTTGAAAGGTTGTTGCTCTTACCATTGAAATTGACAAGGGTGTATGCAAATTTGATTTTAATTTGGTATTTAATTAAGGATTTCATATTGTTGATATGACTATGGTTATCGATAATTTATGCAATGAATGAATATAAAAATATGAAAGGATGGGCATAGTTGAAGAACCCATGGCAAGTGTTTCTACATTTGACACTGACGTGAGATTTGATTTGAATTTTTACAAGGTTTGCGTCTCTATTTTAAATACCCTATAGAAATTCCTTGTAGATTCAAACTGCTAATTGTAATTTTCTAAAACAATATACTTGAATCTACTCTACCAATTGTGGAAACCAATTTAAACGATCGTGAAATGATGAAGCATATAAGAGAAATAATTCAATCAACACGTTACACAATGATTTCTTGGGGAAAGCCACAAATAAAAACCCCCATTAGACGAAATTTCAGCCTAAAATTGGCCTCCTAAGGAAAAATATTAAAATAATAGTTATAAATTTTCGAGGGAAAAAAATTACTTTTTAAAATTGTATCCTTAATTTATCTCCTTATAAGTTCACTCAAATTTCATGTGTAGACACTTTTTGGATGAAAAATTAAATTTCTCACCCAATGAGTGCACATTATGCACACTTTTGAGAATACCCACATTGATAAAATTGCAGACACCTTAAAAAAACGAGTTAAACACACTTTTTTAATGTATATGCAATTTTTATCAATTTGGGTCTTCTCGAAAGTATGCATAATGGGTACTCATTGGGTATGGAATTTAATTGTGCATCCAATGAGTGTGTACACATGAAATTTGAGTAAACCTATAAGGAGATAAGCTAAAAAAACAATTAAAAAAACAGTTTTTCTTATTTTCCCTCAAAAATATTTACATGTACCTCTTTTTAAATTTAAATGATTTTGATTGGTTTACATATTCTGACATGGAAATTACATGGAAATTTCATGGGAAATTTTAGGATGAAATTTCCTCTACTATTTGTATATTGCAATAGTAAAAAAATATGAGAGCATTACAATGTTTTTCTGAAGCCTGAGAAACCTCTGCACTATCTCTATGTGTTTCACTGCTTCCTAAAGAAGCCTAGGCCAATACATAACTAAATTGTTTCTTTCCCAAGTCCCTATTTCCTTGTTCTACTTCCTTGGGAAATTATCCCCTATTAATTAGGGAAATCCCCATCCAATACTGCACCATCAATCTAGGGCCTTCATCTGAATACATGCACCACCTGTATAATTTGGATGGTTATACAACTAATAGTACATTTCCCTTGAACTTCAATCTCAACTAGGTAACTCTCAGTTCATACATGCATGAGTCATTTATGGTCAATTTTTTAGTTAACTAATTGATCATAGAGTAGACAACTCACTACTAGACCTCTCACTAGTTCCTCCAATAGTTAGAACTATTTACCCTGACTCTAATCAATCAAGGCACCTATAAAATAGGAACCACTCTACATGACTCAAGTTAGACCCTCAACTCAAATTAGATGAACCAATTAAGTCAAACTAGCTTATTTAACTCACACTAGTTATCAAGTGATGTGGAATTAAAATTTTCTTATAATTTAATTCAAGGGAAAATTAAATTAAAATCTTTATTGGTGTCATTTTCAAAACTCCCAATCAGTAAGAAAGGGATTATTGATACCATGATTCTGCCTCTATGGAAATCGATTTTTCCTCTTGATAGTTCATTCGTCAAGATATTCACATCATTTTCCTCTGTAAGGATGCACTCTAACATCATGGTGCGCCTATGTGCAAAATCTTTGAGATGGTGGTACCATATGTCGATATGCTTGGCCCTATCATGAAAAACTAGATTCATTGAGAATTTGATACAACTCTGGTTGTGACAATAAATCATTGTAGGATCCATCTGTTGACTAAACAACCCAACAAGGATCTTCCTCATCCAGGTAGCCTCACAAGTTTCTTAACTAGCAACCATGTACTCTACTTTTGCTGAACTAAGTGCAATTGATCTCTACTTCATCCTCTACCAATAAACTCTTTTTGACCTAATACTAAATATTCCTCCTATTTTTTATTCTTTTCGGATGGAATCCCTTCCCAATATGCATCTATGAATTCTTGCAGCTTCACTCCTTGTGTTCGTATTTACCAAAGGCCAAACTGAGTGATGCCTCTATGCTATCTCAACACATGTTTAGTTTCCTTCCAATAGATTTTGGTTGGCTTAACCATTTCTTGAATAATATTTTTAACTACATAACACATGTCTAGTCATGTGTTCACCATGTACATGAGTGAACCCACAAGCTCCATGTAATTGGTAGCTTCTGCCACTTCGCCTGAAGTAACATCTTCCTTCCTCAAATTCATTGCTATAGGAGTATTTGTGGATTTGATGATATCCATGTGAAACTTATTCAGTATATTATTTCCATGCTTTCCCTAAGAGACAAAAATTTCCTCATCTCCTTGCCAAATTTCCAAACTAAGTAAATAATGCATGTTCCCCATGTATTTCATCTCGAATTCTCTTGCCAAAACTTGTTAGCGATATTTTATCATATTTTCATCACCTGATAGAATTAAATAATAAAATTATAATACTGTAATAAATAATTTAACTTCAACCACTATGTGGTATAGGTTTTCATCTGCTTCAATTTGGTGAAGCCCAAACCGGTGAGATAGTTGTCGATCCTAGAGTACCAAGAAGAAGGTGCTTGTTTCAATCCATATAGTGCTCGCCTGAGTCTACACACATGTGACTCTCTATCGAAGGTCTAAAATCCTTATGGGCACCCTATGTACACCTCTTCCTCAATCACTTTATTGAGGAAGGTTTTATTCACATCCATCTGATGTATCTTCCATCTCATCTGCATTGAAAGTGCTAGAATATATCTAATTGAAGAGTACCTTGCTATTGGATCAAATTTCTCCTCGTAATTAATTCCCTTCTCCTGAGATAACTCCTTGGCCACAAATTTGGCCTTGTGTTTCTCGACACTCCCATATGCTACTTGCATCACCTTGTAGATCAACCTGGATCCCACAAGTGACTTGTCCTCTAGTATTAGGAAAAATTCCCATGCATTGTTCTTGATAATGGAGTCATACTCCTTTACCATGGCATCAACCCATACTAGTTGTTGCACTAATTCCTTGAATGAGGATGGTTCAGTCTGTACACTCTCACTCATAAGAGCCATGTAGCTAGTGTACCGATATCATGACCTTCTTTGCTTGCGTTGTGATGTGGATTCTCCCACATTCTCTTTAAAATCATGCATCAACTTGTCAGCATCAATGGTGCATTTCCTTCCATCTCTAGATCACTCTGCATGAGTGGGTGCTTCCACTCTCTGATCCTCTGCATGTGGTTGCTCCACATCATTCAGAGGTTCTCCCTTTGGAGCTAAAATATCCTCATCTACATTCAAATAAAGCTCCCTCTCAAGGGAAATTCACATGGCCTTCTCTTCATTGAATTTCACATATCTACGAACAATTGTCATCTTGTGAGATGGTAGGTACACTCGATAGTTCTGAGGTGTATCCATGTACCCCAAGACGATTCCCAACTTAGTTGTTGGTTCTATATTTTTCCATGCATTCTTGGAAACATGACAATAAACTGATGAGCCAAAGATTCTGAGATGCACCACATCTAGTTTCTTAGTTGAAAAAGCTTCCTCTAGTGTACTCATCCCGAGAATTCGATGAGGACTCTTGTTCTACACATACACTGTTGTGATGAATTCCTCATCCCACAAGTGCAACAATAGGACCTTCTCATGTAACATCGCTCATTCACCTCCCATAATACTTCCGCTCTTTCTTTATGCAACCCCATTCTGGTTTGGATTATGGGGTGCTATTAACTATAGTTGAATGTCTTCTGATGCAAATAATTTATTTAAATCATTCGAAAAATATTTTCTGTCGTTATTCCTCCTGAGAAACTTCACTTTCCTCCATCTGTATTTGTCAACAAGTGCTTTGAACTATCAAAATTTTGACAACGTCTCGTATTTATTATCCATGAAGAATATCCAACACTTACGTGAGAAATCATCTACAAATATTACATAATAAATGTGCTTGGTCATGGAGGCTTTTGATAAAGGTCCACACACATCTGAGTGAACTCGTTCAAGGATCACTTGCGCTTGACTATCCTTATCATGAAAGGTGGCTTTAGTGTACTTCCTCAATGTACATCATTTGCATGTGTCACACTACTCCAGTGCACCCTTGGAAGGTAATGTATATATCTGTTTGTGTGATCTTCAAAGCTCCATGGTGAAAATGGCCAAGTCACCTATGCCATAATTCACTGATGTCTTACCTTTGCACCTTCTCTACTTTCTTGCTCAAAGTAGCACAATCTTCCACATCCAAGTTGTATAGGTTCTTCACATGAACCCCAATATTTTTCACGTGTACCATGTATATGTGACAAAGGAATTCATTTCCTTTGCTAAAAATCACATCATATCCATGGTATTCCAACATAGCAATTGAAATTAAATTCTTCTTCAAACCTGAAACATAGATGACATCTTTCAATATGAAAGGAGAATCAGATTCCCTCTGAAAAGTAACAATATCGATGATGATCATGGTATCCCTTCCATCATATCCAATCTCAATATGCATCTGGAAGTCCTTCTCCTCCAAGTCACTTAATAATTCTTTATTGTTGGTCATATTGAATGAGGCTCCAATATCCAGATACCACACACTACCGATCATTGATGACACCATGCATGTGATGAGGGTGAAATCCAACTCGAAATGTGAAGAAAGAGCTTCACCCGCCACTCCTCCTAAGGGCTTCTTACTGAAATTTTTGTGCAGACAATTTCTGAAATATTGTCTCGGCTCATGGCAATCAAAAAATTTAATCTTCGAGAAGTCCTTCTTCTTTCCTGCCTGACGAAAATATAATTTGGAATCGGATGAATTCCCTTTCCCTTTCTTTGCCTTTCCATCCAAGGAACAATTCTCCTCATCATCATGCTTCGATGAGGATCAATCTTTGGTGTTCCGCTAAATCTCTTCTTGCACCAAGTCAGGCCACAAATACTCCCACTCTGGTAGCTTCTCCCTCCCATTACTGAACCTTTGTAGTATTTCCAACTCTTGGGAAGGCCTAGAAGAGCTAGGCTGGGGAAATAATCTTCAACAAATTTAATACCAACAATCATAAGCTCATATCGACATTGGGTGAACTTTCTTAAGTACTCTGGTATTGTGTCACCCTTCACCATTTTGTTTTTCCTAAGCTTGTCCTTTAGTTCCAGCTTCTTCTAGTCACTATTGTTCTGAAACAATTCTGTCAAGGCCTTCCACATTGCAAATGGAGTTCCCTTCCCATGGAGGTTTGAGACAATATGATCTTGAACACCTTCCAGTAAGATCCTTCTCGCCTTTGCTACATTCTTATTCCAAGTCTCCACATCTTAAGCATTAGTTGTTGGATGTTTAGGGATATCACTATCTATGAACCCTTCAGCTTGTTATCTTCCAGCACTGTTTCCATCCTTTCCTTACAAGATATGTAATTCGAGCTTCCCTCATGGGCTTACTCAAGTCTCAATCCATAAAATGAAATCCTGTTGAAACTGAAGAATGATACTGTAAATTAGATTCACCTTCACATAAAAAACTCATATTCTTCCCTTCTATAGTGATTTCAGATTCGATACTATTTTTATATTGCAACAGTAAAAAAATATGAGAGGATTTCAATGTTTTCCTGAAGCCTGAGAAACCTTTGCACTATCTCTATGTGTCTCATTTTCCTAGACAAGCCAAGGCCAATACTTATCCAATTTTTTTCTTTCCCAAGTCCCTATTTCCTTGTTCTACTTCAATGGGTAACTAGCCCCTATTAATTAGAAAAATCCACATCCAATATGGTGCAATCCATCTAGGGCCTTCATCTGACTACATGCACCACCTGTATAATTTGGATTATTATATAGTTGATATTACATTTCCCTTGAACACAAATCTCAACTGGGTAACTCTTAGTTCACACATGCATGAATCATTTATGGTTGATTTTTCAGTTAAATAATTGATCATAGAATAGACAAATCACTAATAGACATCTCACTAGTTCCTCCAATAGTTGGAACTGGTTACCTTGAATTTAACTATGATAAAATGAATTAATTAATTACAACTAAAAATAAAATCAACCAGGGCACCTATAAAGTAGGACCCACTCTACATGACTGAAGTTAGACCCTCAACTCAAATTAATTGAACCAATTAATTCAAACTAACATATTTAATTCACACAAGTTGTCATGTGATGTGGAATTAAAATTTTCTTATAATTTAATTCAAGGGGAATTAAATTAGAATCTTTATTGGTGCCATTTTCAAAAATCCTAATCAATAAGAAAAGGATTATTAGATACCTCGATTCTACCTCTATGTAAATTGGATTTTCCTCTTGACAGTTCATTCGTCAAGATATTCACATCATGTTCCTCTGTAAGAATGTACTCTAACTTCATGGCGCGCCTATGAGAAAAATCTCTGAGATGGTGGTACTAGATGTCGATATTCTTGGCCCTATCATGAAAAAATAGATTCATCGAGAGTTTGATACAACTCTGGTTGTAATAATAAATCATTGTAGGATCCATTTGTTGACCAAACAACCCAACAAGGATATTCCTCATCCAGGTAGCCTGATAAGTTTCTTAAGTAGTAGCCATGTACTCTAATTATGCTGAAATGAGTGCAACTGATATCTACTTCATACTGCACCAATAAACTGTTTTTTACCTAATACTAAAGATTCCTCATTATGTTCTATTCTTGTCGGATGGACTCCCTTCCCAATATGCATATGTGAATAATTGCAGCTTCACTCCCTCCATTCGTCTTTACCAAAGACCAAACTGAGTGATGCCTCTGCGTTATCTCAACATATGTTTGGTTTCCTTCCAATAGAGTTTGGTTGGCTTAACCATTGCTTGACTAAGATTTTTAACTTCATAACACATGTGTAGTCATGTGTTCACCGAGTACATGAGTGAACCCACAAGCTTTCTGTAAATGGTAGATTCTGCCAATTTTCTTGAAGTACCATCTTCCTTCCTCTAATTCCCTGATATAGGAGTCTTCGTGGGTTTGATGATATCCATGTGAAACTTATTTAGTATCTCGTTGGCATACTTTCCCTAAGAGACAAACATTTCCTCATCTCCTTGCAAAATTTCCAAACCAAGGAAATAATGCATGATCCCCATGTATTTCATCTCGAATTATCTTTCCAAAAATTATTAGCAAGATTTTATCATATTCTCATCACCTGATAGAATTAAATAATCAACATATAATACTATAATTAATAATTTAACTTCAACCACAATATGGTATAGGTTTTCATCTGCTTTACTTTGGTTAATCCCAAACCAGTGAAATAGTTGTCAATCCTAGTGTACAAACCATAGGGTGCTTGTTTCAATCCATATAGTGCTCGCTTGAGTCTGCACACATGCGACTCTCTATTGAAGGTCTCAAATCCTTGTGGCTGCTCTATGTACACCTCTTCCTCAATCACTTGTTGAGGAAGGTTATCTTCACATCCATCTGATGTATCTTCCATACCATATACTTTGAAAGTGCTATAATATATCTAATTGAAGATAACCTTGCTACTGGATCAAAGTTCTCCTCGTAATCAATTACCTTCACCTGAGAGAACCCCTTGGCCACAAATTTGGCCTTATTTTTCTCGACACTCCCATATGCTACTTGCTTCACCTTGTAGATCAACCTAGATCCTACAACTAACCTGTCCTCTGGTATTGGGACAACTTCCCATGCATTGTTCCTGATAATGGACTCATACTCCTCTACCATGGCATCAACCCATACTAGTTGTTGCACTACTTCCTCGAATGAGGATGGTTAAGTTTGTACATTCTCACTCATAAGAGCCATGTAGCTAGTGTATCGATATGGTGACCTTCTCTGCATGCGTTGTGATATGGATTATCCCACTTTCTCTTTAAAATCATGCATCAAATTTTCAGCATGACTGGTGTGTTTCCTGCCATCTCTAGATCACTCTGCATGAGTGGGTGCTTCCACTCTCTGATCCTCTGCATGTGGTTTCTCCACATCATTCGGAGGTTCTTCCTTTGGAGCTATGATATCCTCATCTACATTCAACTAAAGCTCCCTCTCAAGGGAAATTCACATGGCCTTCTCTTCATCTAATTTCACATATCTATGAACAACTTTCATCCTGTTAGATGGAAGGTACACTTGATAATTCTGAGGTGTATCAATTTACCTCAAAAAATATTCCCAACTCAGTTGTTGGTTCTATATTTTTCCATTCATCCCTGGAAACATGACAGTTAACTGATGAACCAAAGATTCTGAGGTGTGCCACATCTGTTTTCTTACTTGAAAAATATTCCACTAGTGTACACATCCCAAGAATTCGATGAGGACTCTTGTTCTGCACATACACGATTGTGTTGAATGCTTCATCCCACAAGTGCAATAGTAGACCTTGGTCATCTAACATTGCTCATGCATCTCCCATAATACTTCTGCTCTTTATTTCTGCAACCCCATTTTGGTTTGGGTTATGGCGTGCTATTAAATCTACTTGAATGGCTTCTGATGAAAAGAATTTATTGAACTCATTCTACAAATATTATCCATCATTATCCCTCCTGAGAACCTTCACTTTCCTCCATGTGTATTTTTCAACAAGTGCTTTGAACTTGCAAAATTTTGAGAACTTCTAGTATTTCTTATGCATGAAGAATATCCGACACTTACATGAGAAATTATCTACAAATATCATATAATAAATGTGCTTGGTCGTGGAGGCTATCGATAGAGGTCCACACACATTTGAGTAAACTCGTTCAAGGATCACTTGTGCTCGACTGTCCTTATCATGAAAGGTGGCTTTATTGTACTTCCTCAATGTAAAACCTTTGCATGTGTCACGCCACTCTAGGGCACCATTGGAAGGTCCTATAGAAATATGTTTTTGTGATCTTCAAAGCTCCATGGTGAAATTGGTCAAGTCACTTATGCCATAATTCATTGTTGTCTTACCTTTTCACCTTCTCTGCTTTCTAGCTCAAAGTAGCACATTATTCTACATCCAATTTGTAGAGGTTCTTCACACGAACCCCAATATTCTTCACATGTACCATGGCTATGTGACGAAGGAGCACATTTCCTTTGCTAAAAATCGCATTGTAGCCATGGTATTCCAACATATAAATTGAAATTAAATTCTTATTAAAACTTGGAACATACATGGGATCTTTCGATATGAAAGGAGACTCATATTCCCTCTGAAAAGTAACAATATCGATGACGATCATGGTATACCTTCCATCATCTCCCATCCCAATGTGCATTTGAAAGTCCTTCTCCTCCAAGTCACTCAAGAACTCTCTATTGTCAGTCATATTGAATGAGGCTCCAATATCCAAATACCACATATTACCCATCACCGATGACACCATGCATGCGATGAGGGTGAAATCCAACTTGAAATGTGAAGCAAGAGCTTAACCCGCCACTCCTCCTGAGGGCTTCTTGTCGACATTCTTGTATAGGCACTTCACTACATAGGGTCCCAACTCATGACATTCAAAACATTTAATCTTCGAGAAGTCCTTCTTGCGTGCCTGACCAAAATCTGATTTGGAATGGGATGACTTCCCTTTCCCTTTCTTTGCCTTTCCATCCAAGGAAAAATTCTCCTCATCATCATGCTTGGATGAGGATCCATCTTTGGTGTTCTGCTAAATCTCTTCTTGCACCAAGTCAGACCACCATTACTCCCACTTTGGTAGCTTCTCCCTCCCATTTAGTGAATCCTGGTAGTTATTCCAGCTCTTGGGAAGGCCTAGAAGTGCTAGGCTGACCAAATCACCTTCAAAAACTTTAAGACCGACAATTCTAATTTCATATCAACTTGGGTGAACTTTCTTATGTACTCTGGTATTGTGTCACCCTTCACCATTTTTTTTTTCCTGAGCTTATGCTTCAGTTCCAACTTCTTGTGGTCAATATTGTTCTGAAACAATTCTTTCAAGCCCTTCCACATCACAAATGAAGTTCCATTCCCATGGAGGTTTGAGACAATATGATATGGAACACCTTCTAGTAGGATCCTTCTCGCCTTTGCTAGATTGTTCTTCCGTGTCTCCACATCTTAAGCATTAGTTGTTGGACGCTTAGGGAAATCACTATCTATGAACCCCTTCAACCCGTTATATACCAACACTATTTCCGTCATGTCCTCCCAAGATATGTAATTCGAGTTTCCCTCAAGGGATTACTCAAGTCTCAATCCATAAAATGACATCCCGTTGAAACTGAAGAATGATACTGTAAATTCGATTCACCTTCACAGAAGAAAATCATATTCTTCCCTTCTATAGTGATTTAAGCTTTGATACTATTTCTATATTGCAATATTAAAATAATATGATAGGATTACAATGTTTTTCTGAAGCCTGAGAAACCTATGCACTATCTCTATGTGTCTCACGGCTTCCTAGACAAGCCTAGGCCAATACTTAACCAGATTTTTTCTTTCCCAAGTCCCTATTTCCTTGTTATTATTCCTTGGGTAATTAGCCCCTATTAATTAAGGAAGTCCCCATCCAATACTGCGCAATCCATATAGGGCCTTCATCTGACTACATGCACCACCTGTATAATTCGGATGATTATACAACTGATAGTACATTTCCCTTGAAATCCAATCTCAAATCGAAAACTCTCAGTTCACACATGCATGAGTCTTTTATGGTTTATTTTTCAGTTAAATAATTTATCATAGAGTAGACAACTCACTACTAGACCTCTCACTAGTTCCTCCAACAGTTGGAACTAGTTACCCTGAATTTAACTCTGATAAAATGAATTAATTAATTACAACTCAAAATAAAATCAACCAGGGCACCTATAAAGTAGGAACCACTCTACATAACTCAAGTTAGACCCTCAACTCAAATTAACTAAACCAATTAAGTCAAACTAACTTATTTCATTCACACAAGTTGTCATGTGACATGGAATTAAGATTTTCTTATAATTTAATTCAAGGGGAAATTAAATTAGAATATTTATTGGTGTCATTTTCAAAACTCCCAATCAGTTAGAAAGGGATTATTAGATACCTCGATTCTACCTCTATGGAAACTGAATTTTCTTCTTGACAATTCATTCGTCAATATATTCACATCATTTTCCTCTGTATGAATTCACTCTAACATCATGGTGTGCCTACGCAAAAAATATCTGAGATGGTGGTACCAGATGTTGATATGCTTGGCCATATCATGAAAAACTAGATTCATCGAGAGCTTGATACAACTCTAGTTGTAAAAATAAATCATTGTAGGATCTATCTGTTTCCTAAACAACCCAACAAGGATCTTCCTCATCTAGGTGGCCTCACAAGTTTCTTAACTAGCAGCCATGTACTCTACTTCTGTTAAACTGAGTGCAACTGATATCTACTTCATCCTGTACCAATATATTGTTTTTGACCTAATACTAAATATTCCTTGTTATGTTCTATTCTTATCGGATGGACTCCCTTCCCAATATGCATCTGTGAATTCTTACAGCTTCACTCCCTCTATTTGTCTTTACCAAAGAAAAAATTGAGTGATGCCTCTGCGCTATCTCAACACATTTTTGGTTTCCTTCCAATAAAGTTTGGTTGGCTTAACCCTTGCTTGACTAAGATTTTTAATTGCATAACACATTTCTAGTCGTGTGTTCACCGAGTACATGAGTGAACCAACAAGCTACCTGTAAATGGTAGCTTCTGCCACTTCGCCTAAAGTAGCATCTTCCTTCCTCTAATTCCTTGCTATATGAGTCTTCGTGGGTTTGATGATATCCATGTGAAACTTATTCAACATCTCATTGGCATACTTGCCCTAAGAGACAAAAAGTTCCTCATCTCGTTGCCAAATTTCCAAACCAAGGAAATAATGCATGATCCCCATGTATTTCATCTTGAATTATCCTGTCAAAACTTATTAGCGAGATTTTATCATATTCTCATCACCTGATCAAATTAAATAACCAACATATAATACTATAATCAATAATTTAATTTCAACCACAACATGGTATAGGTTTTCATTTGCTTCACTTTGGTGTATCCCAACCCGGCAAAATAGTTGTCAATCCTAGTGTACCAACCACAGGGTGCTTGTTTCAATCCATATAGTGCTCGCTTGAGTCTGCACACATGCAACTCACTATCGAAGATCTCAACTCCTTGTGGGTGCTCTATGTACACCTATTCCTCAATCACTCTATTGAGGAATGTTTTCTTCACATCCGTTTTATGTATCTTCCATCCCATCTACGTTGAAAGTGCTAGAATAGATCTAATTGAAGAGTACCTTGCTACTAGATCAAATTTCTCCTCGTAATAAATTCCCTTCACCTGAGAGAACCCCTTGGCCACAAATTTGGCCTTGTGTTTCTCGATACTCACATATGCTACTTGCTTCACCTTGTAGATCAACCTAGATCCTACAACTAACCTGTCCTCTCGTATTGGGACAACTTCCCATGCATTGTTCCTGATAATGGACTCATACTCCTCTACCATGGCATCAACCCATACTAGTCGTTGCACTGCTTCAATGAATGAGGATGGTTCAGTTTGTACACTCTCACTCATAAGAGCCATGTAGCCAGTGTACCGATATGGTGACCTTATCTACTTGTGTTGTGATGTGGAATCTCCAAAATTCTCTTTAAAATAATGCATCAAATTGTCAGCATCACTGGTTTGTTTCCTTCCATACCTATATCACTCTGCATTAGTGGGTGCTTCCACTCTCAGATCCTATTCATGTGGTTTCTCCACATCATTCAGGGGTTCTTCCTTTGGAGCTACTAGACTTGAATCTACTCTACCAATTGCGTAAACCAATTTAAACGATCGCGAAATCAGAAATCATACAAGAGAAATGATTCAATCAACACATTACATAATGATTTCCTAAGGAAATCCACAACTAAAAACCTCCCTATATGTATATTGCAATAGTAAAAAAATATGAGAACATTACAATGCTTTTCTCAAGCTTGAGAAACCTTTTCACTATCTCTATCTGTCTCACTACTTCCTAGAGAAGCTTAGGCCAATAATTAACCAAATTTTGTCTTTCCCATGTAGCTATTTCCTTGCACTATTTTCTTGGGTAATTAGCCCCTATTAATTAGGGATGTCCCCATCCAATACTGCGCAATCCATCTAGGTCCTTCCTTTAACTGCGTGCACCACCTGTACAATTTGGTTGATTATAAAACTAATAGTACACTGCCCTTGAGTTCACACATGCATGAGTTATTTATGGTTTATTTATTAGTTAACTGATTGATCATAGAGTAGACAACTCACTACTAGACCTCTCACTCGTTCCTCCAACAGTTGGAACTAGTTAAATTGAGTTTAACTCGGATAAACTAGATTAATTAATTACAAATCAAAATAAACTCAACCAAGGCTCCTAAAAAGTAGTAACCACTCTACATGACTCAAGTTAGACCCTCAACTTGAATTAACCAAACCAACTAATTCAAACTAACTTAGTTAAATCATACAAGTTGTCATGTGGTGTGGAATTACAATTTTCTTCTAATTTAATTCAAGGGAAAATTAAATTAGAATATTTCTTGGTTCCATATTCAACATACCCAAATTTATGATAAGGTCCCTAATATTGTAGTTGCACATGAGAGTGTATTAAACGTTGATTCCCCTATAATTATTAATGAGAATTTATTCCTTGTTAATGACACTTTAGAAAGTTATGAAGGCACCTACAAGGTTGAGTCTTATGAGTTTGTTGAATAGAGGGAGAACAACATTGGGTTTCCATTGATAGTTGATGGGAGTGTTCGCAATGTGAAAAATGTTGCATTGAAATTAGTCAGAGTATTGTTTATTTCCATGAGGCTATTGATCAAAGTGTCTGCAAGCTGCATGTTATTGTAATTGAAAATGTATGTACCAAAATTGTGAAGTCTAAAGGTCAAGAGGATGCATTGGAGGAATGTTCTGTAGAGATAGTCTCAAAAGTTTCCAATGATGATTTTGATGTTTATGAAGAAGATGATGAACATGTTCCTTATACTAGAGAAATGATGGATGAGAATAGAAGATTTCTTAGTCCTATTGTGCTAGCAAGTGCCACTCCCTCCCTATTCTCATGCATTAATAATGGATTTTGAACCATGTGAAATGACATATGGAGTCAATGTTAATTTATTTCAAAATATGTTAGTCCTAGTTAATGAAATTCTAAAGAAAAAAGTGACCCTTTGTGGTCCAATGAAAATAATCATACAGAGGAGTTTGAATCAGAGGAAGTGTCCAAAGCTAATGTTTATATTGTTGAGTAAAAGGAAATGACTACAACTGCTACATTATGGACCAACTCTGCCATGGTTGTGTCTATTGAAGAAAATGATAGAGGAACAAAAAAAGGAGTTACTCAACAATATCAAAATGTTGAAAAGCATGATATTATGAATAATACTTGTCAAAAAAATGAAAATTTTATAGTAGAAGCTGGTATTATGTATAATTAAAGTCCTTTAAATAATGTGGGTAGAAAAGAAATAGTTGAAGCTCATTTTGCAAATACAACTACAAAAGGTTCTATAAGAAATGTTATTTAAACTTGATCCCCTAAGAAGAAAAAACACTTCTTTGATTATTTTTCAGAACATTTTGACAACATTTTCAATGAGTTCTTAGATGTTGGTCATGTGATCAATGATGAGAATTGTAATGAATATTTTGGAGGCAATAAACTAGTGCATTAGATATTGTTGATGAAGGTTCAAATTTCAGGGGTAGGTAAGAGTTTCTCTTTTGATGCAATAAATATTTATCTATGGAAAAGAAGACATTTTTCATATGTTAATAGGAATATATAGATAAGGCTGAAAGTCTACCAACAAGGAAGCTTTTCTACACCAAATCTATGGAAATTGTTAAGAAACTATACTAGATGCAAACTAGAATAAAGCACGAGAGTATGCTATCACAGGAGGAAAAAATATTATTGTGTGATATAATAAGGTAATTTGGCCAAATTCAAAAATATAGAAATTTTTTGGACCAAGGATTGGTTTCTCAAAATATGTGGATATTTCAAACATAAGATAATATGCAAGCCATTAAGAAAAAATTCGGGACCTTGAAATTTGATTTAAGGAAATTGTGGGATCAATACCCTTGTGCAGATTCTATTAGGAAAAAAGAAATAAAGGCCCCAAAGAGGAAAGATAAATATGAACCTCGACTGATTGGTGGATAATCTGAAATGAAGAAATTATTGGAACAAGAGAAAAGGGGGTGGAAGATGTGCGACTAAGAACATATTTTTCCTCAGTAGTAGCATATATTTGTACTCTTAACACATGATTGATGTATAAATCAATAAAAAAAGGGAGTGCCTATTGCAGGGTGTCATTCCTTACCAGCACATTAGTTACTGGGTTGAAAGAACTAAAGAAGGTTGTCGTGAAGATTGAAGAAAAGTTCTCATTCTTGTAGATAAAAAATTAAAAATTGCAACACCTGGGTTTGTCATTGCTTAGGGACAAGCAATGTTGGGAATGGGGGACTGTAATCTCCCATATGTAGTAGTTGGCAAAGGGAGAATGAAGTAGCATATCCAACCCCATTGGCTATAGTCATTGATAAATGAAGAACCCATTATCAAATTTTTTGGAGCAACATTAGGTAAATTTGGAGGTAGTTGGGGATTTTTTGGGAGTTGCACTTGTAACCCCTTACATTAAATTAAGAAATAAATATGAGCATGAGGAATATAAAAATAAAGGAGAGAGAAAATCATTTAATCATCAATCTAGATTGGAATGTCTATGTTTTAAGACCCCTTTTCCTTTGTCTAGTTTCGGTGGAGGTGATCCCACCCTACCTAGTCACCCTTATTCTCTATTTATTATAGCCTAATATTCTTAGACTAGCTCTAGTCTTGTTTGGCACATAAGGAAGTGGTTTTCTCTATGGCTATTCATTTGATCAAAAAGTCTATGCAAGAACAACAAAGGACATTTTTGAGGTATGTATGGCCATTGGATAATGGGATAAAGAGACTTGAGCTACGGGAAAAATTTCGTAAGGCAGTAATGTTTGATTCTAGGGACAACGAGGAAATTTTTGGAACAATAAGACCCCTCTAACATTTGTTTAATCACAACAAGGTTTTGAGGGCACCTAATTCATGCAGAAACCCTCATTCCTATACTTGTGGTGTGGAACATCACTATGACCAAGCTTGATATTACGCATGCAAATGAGGTTACTTGGATAGAGACTATTGTTGCATAAAGTTAAGGAAACAACCTCCTTACCAAGACCTTCCTATGGCAAACCCAAGCAATTAAGGAAACAAATAACAAATTCAAGGGTGGAAACAAACCCTATCCACCACTGCATGACAACTCTTGTTACAACAAATTTTTCGAAGAATTACAATCTAAAGTAGAGAGGCAATTGAGTATACTAGATGTGATTACAATAACCCTGAGATATTGAAGTGGTTGTAGGACATTAGTTGGTGTAGAAGAATCGTACACGTCCTTGAATCAACATTGAGAAAAAGAGTAAATCCACAGCTTGGCACTGAGTCCACATCTTAACAATGAATTGTTAATATAATAACAATAGTGTTATATAGTGCTAGCATGACTTACAATTGGAATGCCATATATTAAATATTGGAATAACAATCATGGTGGATTAGTTGGACAAATCTCAAGTGATTTTGTTAAAGAAATATATGAATATTCAAATTCTTATACATTATATGTGTATATTGTTAGATAAATGGTTGAATATATATTACTCTTATATATTCCTTTCTGATTTATTGAAAATCTTAATCACCAAAAACCCAATAGAAAACAATTACCAAAAACCATTACAAATTCCTTAAATGAAATTAAATAACCAAAAATAAATAAATAAAAAACTACCCAACTTTTTTCAAACCTTTCCTCTCAACCCTCTCACGGTTTTATATAGAGCTAATGGTTATATATAGATATATATAACCATTAACTCTATATATAACCATTAACTCTTTAACACTTGTGTAAATAATTATTAAAAAAACTCATAGTTATCAATAACAATACGAACATTAAAATTATTATATTAAATTAGTGGCAAAGATTTATTTAAACATTAGAGCTCCGGGGCTTTTATTTAAATAATGTTTCATATTACTTTTTTATCCATCATGGAAACTATGTACGAACGTAAAACTGAACTCTTGGCCAAACAAATAAATGAGAGCCAAAACCGTTTTTCATACAGGAAAAATCATGGAGAAACCCACAGTTCAATACAATTTAAAAAACGCATCTTCTCACTGTTTCAGAAATATGGAAAGATACATCAAAACTGCTAACTATTTCCTTCATCATTTTTGTGTACAAGTCGGGGAAGGAAATCACAAAAATACCATCAACTCGCTACTAACCTAAATCTCCAAAATATTCAGCGTGGAAAGAATTAAATGCAGGTGGGAGAAGCACAAGGCTTATTCAACAACCATTCCTACAGAGCATCATGGCCTCCGCCACTGTCCGAGGGCACGCTGGGTAAAATCAAATAAGGATTGGCACAGGATCCTGCAACAATAACAACAGGGCCAGCTGCTCGAAGAATCCCTTAAACTATTCCTGCGATCACATTCTCTCTCGAGGCGACCAGACTAAGCGAGTTTCCAGTTGGAAAATATGGCCCAGAAAGTGATAAAATCCGAAATATTCCAGGAAAGCATGTCACTGAACCAACCATGGAAATGGTAACATCAGAGACCAGTCCCCAGGCGCTCATCACATAGAGCCCCTTTATGTCAAGGCTCTGGAAGAATCGATGCAGGCACTCAACTATATCAGCCCCAGCTGCAACTTGCAGAACATGGGGTATCATTGCATCATCGCAGTCCCTGTACACTACAGGGTTCTCCTTGCGCTTGTTTCTGGAGCCAACCGGACTGCCCTTTCTCAAGAATTGCTGATCTCTTTCTTCAGAATCTTCTTGGGGTGTTGCAGCTTGAAGCTCAGACACAGTGGAGGAGGAATTTTTTTACTCCATTGCTGACGAGGGGTTCACCTGTGCAAGATAATAATAAAAACTATGGTTAATGAAGATAGACAGGGAAATATACAACACAAGAGACTCTACTACTAAAACCCTTGAACCCTACTTAAATCCTCTAGCCAGAACTCTGCCATTTTGAATATATATGATAACATAAATGCATGTGTAAATATTCATAAATAAACTAAATTTTAAAAAATAGTAAAATACACACCTTGGCATGGTGAAGGAAGGTGGTCCTATGGAGAGAAGCAAAGAATTTATTGGATCAAGAACAATAACGCTTTAAATAAACTAAATTTTAAAAAGATACACACCTTGACAGGGTGCAGGAAGGTGGTCCTATGGAGAGAAGCAACGAATTTATTGGATCAAGAACAAGAACGCTTTAACAGGTTTCAGCAAACAATATCTTCGATGAATTGTTTCTCTCTTTTATAACCAAAATGAAGTTGAAAATTCTATCCCATTTGACATTTTCAAATATATTTTCTATATAAACAAGGATGGCTGCAAGGCAGCTAGTCCCTGCCTTGAGCCAGTTGGAGTTGGAACGGTCGAAATAAAAACCCAGCCAGCACTAAAATCTTGGGATGTCGAAATTTTCTGCAAAAAATTATAATACCCGAAACAACATATATTGACATTTTTAGTACAAGTGTTTGGATTAGTTGTGCTGGGCAAGGAAACAAAACCAACACTGCGGGTTTCATCTCTTGTAAGCTGACGTCTAAATATTTATGTTAAAGGTTAAGTGCTTTGACCAACTTCCCAACCAGCGGTGCTATAAATAAGTTACATGTGATGAATTTTCCAGTGTGTGACAGCTGTACCAAAGCAACTTCATATACTTTTATCTCTCCACCATTTTCATTCATGACTACGTTGCATGCATGCATACAACACCTGTAAACATTTAAACTTTTGAATGACATGTGGACTTGGAAAACGCAGTTTCTGTTTGTTTTAAAATTGCTTCACAAATTAAGTTTTTGTTTCTTTCGGATATGGAAGAGAAAAAACGGGATCCATTTGCTACACAGGATCGCTACACAAGATTTAAGACACTGGATCGCATCATCCTCTGCTGTGTTCGCAGTAAGGACCGGATTTGTAGCCATGACATTGGTCTCACAGTCTTCGGAGACTCGACCGAGCTTTAACTAGAGGTGGGAGCACCCTGTGCAGGCCTTGAAAGTTTTTTCTCTCAGAGCTTCGGTGAATTTGTACTCTCCTCTTCTTTCTTGCTCTTCATGGATTTTGTTTGCAGGCTTCACAGATCGATCCATGGAGAGTATATTATATGCACTAGCTGAAGAAGAAAAGCTCTGTTCTAGAATGTCGCAACAGCTGTGTCATTTACAGGTAAAATTTATAGGGCCGTAGGTGCATCAGAAACCTCACTGCAGTGTCTGCAAATTTTGATGTGTTTTGTGCGAAAGATGAGCTGAAATAGGCCCTGCCTCGCTTCTATGTAGATTTTCTTATTACGGTACGACATCTACGTTGCAGGGTTCAGCAACGATCTACAAACCCTACTGTGACCTCGAGGATTTGCTGGTTTTGGTTAGAGCTATCATTATTCTTTTTCGGTCTTGTCTGTGGTGTCGACATATGACCGTTACTTTGGTATAACAGGGCAGTGGCAGCTGAGCAACAATTGGCACGTAGTACTCTGTTTTCGGAGCAGATCTGAGGTTGAATGGTAAAGAATTTGAACAATGCATTTTTTTAGCTTCACCTATGTGATTTGGAGTGTAATGAGATTCGGCTGAGTGGTTTCGATGTCGGGACATACTGCTAATTCATTTGGCAAGAAAAAAATGGCCAGTGTGAAGAATAATCGGGTTGATTGCTCCAAGGACAAGAAAAGTGGAGCTTCCAGCTCGTTCTTATCTGACTGCAGCGAGAGCGTGTTGGAGATATTGCCTCCTATGCAAGGGTAAGTTGTGTAACTTCAAGATTATTGTCAATGAATTGTCTAGCATTATCTGTCATAGTTTTGCAAATTGATATCCTAGAGAAATATAGGAGAACAATTCTAATCTATTTAGAAGCCTATATAAGGATAGAAATAGAAAATGAAAGATAAGGAACTAATCATTGAGCACCGAATGTGCTAACTGTTGTCTGAACAGGGCACGCTGAGGTTCCATGTATGTTTCTTTCTGGAAATGCTCAACAATGCTAGGAACTGGATGCTCGTCTTTAAATTCATATTTAAATTTTCTGGTTCACTTTGACAATTTTATATTCCTAGAAGAAGATAAAATGTCAATATCTGATATATGTAGTTCATTTGCCAAGTTATCTCGCTTGAATAAATGCTAGCAATATAACATCAATTTCAGATAATGTGAACAACAACTGCAACACCATAATTCCGAAGTGAACAAAAACAAATGATTTTATTTGAGGTTTGTCCAAAAAGAGTCGAGTTCAAACAACTGTCAAAACCTCTAGTATCTGAGCTAAAGCAGTCTCACGACACTTGGAGTTGGAATAGCACTGATGTTAGAATGAAACAAAGAGGGAATAAGTTAAACATTCAAGGTTCCAACAGAATACACCAAGATTGTAGTTCTAAAATGAATCCACGAAAATGAAATATTCCAAGGTACCTCTGATTTAGGATGATGCCAAATTTCTTTACTCCTTAAATTCACTTTCTGCACCACCTTATATGCACAAAATCAAACAAAAAAGTGTTAGGCGCAATGTGTGCAAATAACTCTACAGGTTTTTTTTTCAGAAGAAAATAACTCTACAGGTTATAAGCGCATACAGTTATAGCATTAATGCAAATTTTCATGTCATATTAAACTCAGAATAGATCATACTTTAGTATACAGGGCTGTTCATTTGTTGTTAGAATAATTTTTTCACCTTGTCTCACTCTCATCCAAAATTGTGCAAGAACACTCACTCCGTAATTTTCTTTAAAGAACGAAAAAGCTCCATGTATTCTTTCTGCGAGAGACGATGATAGATGCCAGAAATTCATATTATTTCTCGGTACGTTTACTGTGCCTGAGGGCCGGTTAGTGAACTGATGCCGAAAATTACCTTTCATGATATTTTGTTGCTTCTGTTGTTCACTGGCACTGCTGTCAGAAACGACAAAATCCAATACCGATTCTTCAAACCTTCCTTCTTGCTGTTTTGAACTTAGATCCTTGTGTATCCTTTGCTCCAGAATCAACCCTAACAAGCCCAGAAGACTATGCGTTAAACGGAGCCGAAGGCAAGCATACAATGTAGAACGAAGACGAGGAATCAGGAGAGGTGATAAAAATGCCCAACACTGCAAGGCAATGAGAAGGCTCCGGTTCCACTGTAGAGGCCACCAGTGCCATTGTAAACACCGCAGCACCTGGCACCACATGACATCGCAATAACATGCACCAGATGGCACCTAAATAACATGCAGAAGTTACTTTAGCCGAGCATTATAGCATTATTGTCCCAACTCTTCAAATATATGTTTTAACAAACATTAAATGTCAGCGAAGTAATGCTAAGTCGGTCACAAGTTTGGACGAGTTTAATAAACAAGATTTGTAACAAACATTAAATGTCAGCGAAGTAATGCTAGCATTACTTCACTTGATCTCATATGCTCATAGATGGTAATGCCAATGCCCTGCTTCCGTTGCACTTACCCTAAGTTTGGAAAGGTCTGGCCTCGATATGAGGCCAAATAAGACCTCCGAATTGTTGATTGGCTCTTACAAGCGGCAGGGATTAAAAAAAATGATCTAAATTAAAAAACATTGGGATAAATTGAGTTTATAAGCTTCGGTTAACGTGCAACACTAATGAAAAGATCCATTTCGATTACAATAGTCCCTGCCATGCCGCAGGCGGCAGGGACTAATAAGGCTTATTTTATATATTGTTGTATAGTTTAATTCTAAATTTAAATTACAACGGGCTAAAGTTATTACTTATTACTTTTAGTGGGTGGTTAAAGAATTAATAAAAAATATTGTAACGGTTTAGTTTAGTTTATAGAAAAAATGGGGTTTTTCAGTGGGTTAATTTTAACCAAAATTTTTTAAAAATTTGAGTTTATGTTTTTTAATTTATAGAAATCTGAGTGCCCTAAAAGTTGTTTAGGGTGCTGAATCTATTTATATATTCAAAAATGTATTTTACATAACAAAAAATCACAATCTTACTTAAAATTGTGCTGAATTTATTTATACATTAAAAAATGTATTTTACATAACAAAAAATCACAATCTTACTTAAAATTGTATTGTTGGATTCCAATGAAAAAGACTATTTTGTTTATAAGGTAGACCACACTTGTTATAAATATCTGATTAATCTTCTTTTGTTATCTAACTCATGTAGAATCCCTCGGGGATTCATTGAAATCACAAGTTTGACACATGAACTATTCACAATGAAAGTGACCTCGAGGTTTCAGAGGGCGTTGAATCCATATTTGTAAACAAAAAACCAATTTAAACACCACAAATCAAGATTTGGCCACAATTTTTTTCACCATATTCCGGTCAAAAATCCTCTCGAATCTTCAAAATATCTCACTTAAAAATGATTCCATAAATATCAAACTGGACTAATTAATTCTGAGTCCAATTTGAGATGATGTCAAATATTTTTTATATATAAATAAATTATTTAGTATATAGTTATATATTTAATTCCTTAAATCATGTTTTAAATATAAATAAAAATTAAGTTGTAAATTATTATATAAATAATGTATCTTGTTTAGTGATCTTAATTGATCAAATACTATGGAGTAAGTTATACCATGAGAATGATCTATTTTATATTTAATATTATAGCAAGTTAGATATGCATTTTCAATTAATAATAATAATTATATGTTAGGTTTGAAGGTGGGCATGTACTACTATTCGTACCAAGATTATCTATTTAATTAATATTATTAAATTCTATTTGAAATGGAGGTGATTATATATTATTAAACTATTATTAAAATTAATAATTTTATGGTATGTTTGAGAGTAAGTATGGACGGTTATTTCTTAGGTGAAGATTATTTATTTTACTAAGTGTTATGAGAAATTGGGTATGCACACTTAAATAATTTTATGAAATGCTTGAGGTTAGGTATGCTCAACCATTTACCATTAAATGTTTAGATTCATTGATTTTTAATGATATTTTATAGTGCATATACACTTTTATTGTGTTAAAAACTGTACAAAGAAACAATTTTATTATATTACCATAAATCATAGAAATACATTACAATATTTATGGTGCTTGTGAGATCCAACAAATTCTAAATATAAATGTTTAGAGTCACCTACTTTTAATGATATTTTATAGTGCATATACACTTTTATTGTGTTAAAAACTATATACAAAGAAACAATTTTATTATATTACCACAAATTACAGGAATACATCACAATATTTATGGTGCTTGTGAGATCCAACAAATTCTAAATATAAATGTTTAGAGTCACCTAATTTTAATGATATTTTATAGTGCATATCCACTTTTATTGTGTTAAAAACATAGGTGTACACACAAAGAAACAAATTTATTACATTACCACAAATCACACGAATTCATCACAATATTTATGAGGCTGGTGAGATCCAACAAATTCTAAATATAAATAGGGAGGTTGAGATATTCTCTCAACATCTACCTATAAATCTGCAACTAATTCTAATATGAGTATGGAGAAATTATCTTCCAACACTCGCCTTAATTATTATAACACATATTATTAAAAATATGATCTTCTTCTCACTAACCTTCATCAATAACTCTACCCACTTTGTAGTCATCGAGACTCCACCCTTTCTCTCTCCACATCTGAAATATGTGTGAGACCTCTCCGATGAACCAATTCTCCGAGGGATCCACATGATTTCTCTCGATTCCCTGTCTTACTCATCGCAGGTTATCTAGACCAAAATAACAGTTACAATTTCACAATCTCCTGTATTGACTTGTCCTTGAAGATTTCGGAACACGACTCCACATGGACTGGAACGGTGAGGATCCAGACTATCTATAGATCAACAACTTGCTGGATACATACTCTCTATAGATCAACAACTTGCTACCTCCTTGTGATGTGCTTGTTTGATAGGACACAAATTATAATCAACACAAAAAATAGACAAAACTGATATTTTCACGTACTGTTATTTAACTTGCACTTATGTATAAACAAATAAATACACAAAAATGATACTCTCACAGTGTTATCTAATTTATACCTATGTACATACAAATAATTTAATCCTCATAGTTTTCCTATCTTCTTGGGCTTTCCCTGAATGGAGTCAAGCCCAAGCCCATTGAGGATCTCATACCATGCTAAAAACATATGTGTGCACACAAAGAAACAGTTTTGTTACATTACAACAAATCACACGAATACATCACAATATTTATGGTGCTCGTGAGATCCAACCAATTCTAAATATAAATAGGGAGGGTGAAATATTCTCTCAACATCCACTTACAAATATGCAACTAAGTTTAATAAAAGTATGGAAGAATTATCTTCCAACATATTGGCATTAAATGTTTCTTAACAAGGTGGTTATCCATTTGTTAAGTAGTTAAAGATATCAAAAGTTATAAAATGGAAATAATTATTGATGTGAATTCTAAATGAGTTCCCTTTTTAATTTTGAGTTTGTTATTAATCATTGTATTAGGGGTAGAAATGTGTTATTAATTGTATTTAGAACCTAGCATGATGGAGTTATTGTTAAGAGAACATTCTAAGGAATAGAAGCAATGGCTTGTTTTTATTAGAATTTGACAATTAATTTTAAGTGTTATTATGATATTGTTGTTTAAACTACACTTTTGAATTCTTAAAAAGATTCAACACCTTTAAAAAGAACAATTTAAACTTATAATTTTTAAAAATGTGTATAATATTCACATGAAAAAATCTTAAAAAACACTCATTTTATTTCCTAGTTAAATTATACAATCTTAAAATAATTACTTAATATAATGTAATATAGCATTATATTTAAAAAAAAATTAAAATTACATATATCACAACTAAAAATTTGGTAACCATGAAAAATCAAATTTCTTAAAATATATCTTTAAAATCATTTATATAAAAAAATAAATATATAAGATAAAATTAAATTAAATCATCCAATGTTTCATAAAAACAAAATATATAACTTTTAATATTTAAATTATTAATTTTAAATTTATACATTCTATTTACAGTATTATAAATCATAATTCCTTTTGAAGAAAGGGATAAGTGGGAAATGATAAACCCAAGAGGGTGGAAAACTGGTTGAAATGCGAATTAAAGGAGGTAATGTGGAAAATTCCTAAACATACAAAATAAAGGATAATGATTTTATTGATGTAAAGTTATCAATCTTATGTTTATATGGAAAATTAAACATGGGTTTAATGTCTTCTAAAACACGAGACACGTTTTTTATTTATGAATTAATTTTAAGTTAATTAAATATGATTAAATGTTGGGTGGGAATAAATTTCTTTGTATACAAAACTGATGGTTGATTTGGTTGATATATTAAGCTTTCCGGGAAACTAATATTTCTATTTACAATAAATTAGATATGATCAAATCACGAGCAGAAAACCATTTAAATAGAATGGAAATAATTTTAAGAATGGATCGAAAAGTAGTATGTAAGTTATTAAGGTTCACGGAATGATCAAGTTTTTAGTTGGTAACATCATTGAAGGAGGTAAAGAACATTGTTACTGGTTAGGTTTAAAAAAAAAAAATGACAAGGATAGATTTGAAATGGGAAACGAATGTATAAATATATTTCATAATATTTCTATTTCTCTATCATAGAAATAGATGTTTTCTATTATTTTGTAACATCTTTAGTTTGTAGCATTATTGAATGAGGTAAAGAGTATTGTGGCAAAAACAATTGACAATGATAGATTTGAAATTTGATATGAATGTTTAAAGTGTTTACCTAATATTTTTATTTCTCTATCATAGAAATAGATTTTATACTATTTTGAAATGTAATTGTTTTAGTTTGTAACATGATTGAATAAGGTAAAGAGTATTGTGGCTGTTTAGATTTTTTTATTTTTTATTTTTTAAATTAGAAAAGATAAATTTGAAATGGAAAATGAATACATAAAGGTCTTTTATAATATTTTTATTATAGAAATAGAAAAGAAAAAATGAACCTCATAATATTTATATTATAAAAATAAATTTTATACTATTTGAAAAAAAAATAATAAATAAAATTTGAACCTATAAAGTTTTTTCATAATATTTTTATTATAAAAATAGATTTTACACTATTTTGCAACAGAAAAGTGAAAATGAATGTCATAATTTTTCTATTATAGAAAAAGATTCTATACTATTTTGCAACAGACAAGTGATAAACAGAATTTAATGAATAAATTCTTTGAAAGGGTAGATTTAAGAATTTTATATATCTCATTTTCTTATTCATATGTGTCGATAATGTTTTTTGAGAAACAATAATATAGTAGAAATATTGAATATCTATATAGATATTATAAATATAGATTAAAAAATTACATAGTAAAACACAAAAAGGTGATCCAGTCAAAATAAGCGAATAATTTCTTGGATGAAGAACAAGAACTCATTAGCAGGTTGCAAAAAAACAACATCTTTGAAAATAGGCAGGGTAATATAGAAGAGACTCTGCTACTAAAACCCTTAAACACTAAAGCCATATATCTGCGAGATTAATATACATGTGATAACACAAATGCCTGTCTAAATATTCATAAATAAAATAAATTTTAAAAAGATACACACCTTGACAGGGTGCACGATGGTGATCCTCTCGAAAGAAAGCAAATAATTTATTGAATCAAGAACAAGAACGCTTTAATGGGTTTCGGCAAACAATACTTTTGATGAATTGATTTTTATTTTTATTTTTTAAATCTAAATTGAAGTTGAATTTATCAATTTTTTTAGAAAGTGGGTAACTTAGATCGGCCATTTTTTTCTTAAATTTGATGGCAGGAGTGATTGAACTTTTTTTTTTTTTGGAAATATATTTATCACGATCGAAATTAGGTAGTACAACCAAAATTTTGAAACTGGTAGGGATTTCAAACAAAAATTCACAGAATTTTACCAAAATTTTCTAAAATTTTTTATTATTTTCTCAACAAAGTTACAGCTTTTTAGAATGTATTGGTTTTGGCTAGAATACTTGCATATAATCAGATAAAAAACACACTGAATTGAAAAAGAAGGAGTTGCAGCTCATAGCTGAGTACTGCACCTGGAGACTACAGCGAAACGGAGAGATCACTCTACATACATTAATCACAAAGATACATCTTTAAGTACATAGCAAATAAGTAGGAGGTTGTAACCAGACTCCTATATTCTAGGAACTAATCCTAAACTAAGGAGGTACGTTACAACAATGCAACCATTTCTCCATTAATATACAAATAATATTAATTATTTCCAACTCTCCCCCTTAATAGAGAAAGGATTACCCTGAACTCCTAGCATCCCTATAAAAAATTCAAACTTTATACACCCAAGAGGCTTAGTAAAAATGTTAGCCATATTGTCACAAGTTTTACAATATTCAACAAATATTTCCTTTGACTGAAGTTTCTCTAAACAAAATGGAACTGAGTATCGATGTGTTTGGAATTTTTATGAAATACTGGACTGTATGCTAGCTTTATGGTACTCTGGTTGTCACTTTTAATGGTAGTTGATTCTTTCTGTTCTTCTCATGCATCATTGAGAAGTCTTCTCAACTAGATAGCTTCACATGTGGCTGCACACAATGCTTGGTACTCTGCTTCACATGAAGATAAAGCTATAGTGATTTTCTTTTTGCTGCTCCATGCTATGACCCCAGATCCAATGCTGAATGCGTAACCTGTGATAGACCTTCGATCATCCAAGTTACCTGCGCAATCTGAATCTGAAAATTCTGCTAGAGTAACATCAGATGTGTCAGTGTATAAAATACCATAATTACTAGTACAACTAAGATACCTCAACACACTTTTTTTTGTGACCCAGTGACTTTCGAGTGGTTTAAACATAAACTGGCTGAACACACTAACAGAGTATGCCAAATCTGGTTTAGTTGTAGTAAGATATATCAGACTCCTAACTAGTTGTCTATACATAGTGGCATCCACCTCTTTAGTGCCATCGTCACTACACAACTTTATATTCTGGTGCAATGGTGTTGTTGTTGATCTACACTATGCCATTCTAAACTTTTCGAGCAGACTTCTAGCGTACTTCTCTTGAGTAAGAAAATTTTGTCCAGAATCTCTCCATACTTCCAATCCCAAACAATAATGGAGATTTCCAAGATATTTCATTTCAAACACTCATGACATCTATCGTTTGATTTCTTTGATCAGATTATCAACATTCCTTGTTATAATCACATCATCCACATACAAATAAATCAAAATAATTTTCCTCTGTTTATTAAACTTGGTATACAGATTTGGATCATTCATGCTCCTATGAAAACCATGTTGTACAAAGAATGAATCGATCTTCTCATACCACGACCTGGGTGCTTGTTTTAAACCATATAGTGTCTTTTTCAATCTACAAACAAGATGTTCCTGCCCCTTTTTAACAAACCCTTCAGGCTGAACTAAATATATTTCTCCTTTCTACTCACCATTCAGAAATGCAAACTTAACATATAGCTGGTGTAGCTCCCACTTATGTTTTGTTGCTAAAGAGATTAGCATTCTAATGTGTTTAATTTTGCTACACTAGCAAAGGTGTCGTCGAAATCTATTCCCTCTTGCTGTGAGTAACCCTTTGCTACCAGTCTAGCTTTAAGCTTTTCTATACTCCCATCTGCATTTATTTTAGGTTTATACAACCATCTACATCCTATGGGTGTTTTACCTTCAGGAAGTTCAACCAAATCCCAAGTATGGTTTCTAATAATTGATTCAATTTCCTCATTCATTGCAGCCCTCCATGCATCAGATTGACTTTCTTCTTTATAATTTGTGGGTTCTACAATGTTCAAAATATTTGTCATTAAATCATAGTCTTTAAATATGGATGGTAATCGAGTCTTCATACCTGATCTCCTTGGTAGGGGACTTACCTCAAATCTGTCTGCTTCAGACTTATACGAGCTCACATCATTGACTACATCACTTATTTCTTATTCTTCTTTCTGCTCATGCTCTTGATCATCCTCGCTATTTTATTCCATTAATAATGGAATGTGCCAATCATTATTACTGTCATCCTTTCCTTCCTCAACTTTTTCATGAAATATCACATCTTCGCTTGCAAATATCTTATGAGTCACAAGATTAAATAACTTATATGCTTTAAACTCAGTGCCATATCCAACAAAGATACATTTCATGGATTTAGGATCTAACTTCTTTCTATCTACCTTGGGTATATGGGCAGAATATTTTGACCCAAATACTCTTAAATGACTCACTGCTGCTTTGAATCAAAATAATGCTTCAAAAGGGGTTTTGAAGCCAAGACATTTAGGAGGACTCCTATTATTTAAATAGACAACAGTGTTAATGGCTTCCGCCCAAAAACCATTTGATAGACCCTTACCTTGAAGCATGATCCTTGCGCACTCCACAAGAGTTCCGTTCTTTCGTTCTGCCACTCCATTCTGTTGTGGTGAGTGAGGCATTGTAAATTGTTGAATAATCCCATGATATCTGCAGAAATTCATGAACTCTCCCAACTTGTATGCTCCCCCTTGATCTGAGCAGAGAATTTTTATGCATTTTCCTGTCTTATTTTTGACCATAGATTTAAACTCTTTAAAATACTGAAAGGTCTGACTCTTTTTACTCAAAAAATATATCCAAGAGAATTTAGTGCAATCATCAGTAAACAAAAGGAAATAATATGCACCACCTACTGACCTGGTCTGCATAGGTCTACATATGTATGTATGCACCAGCTCTAGAATATCTCTTTCCTTTCTATTAACATGCAAAGGAAATTCTTCTCTATGCATTTTCCCTAATGCACATCCATCACAATCCAACTGAACACTATGGAAAACAGGGAGTCCATCGACCATACCTTTTCTCTAAAGTAGAATGAGGTCTTGCAGATTAAGATCATTGAATCTCTAGTGCCAGATATTTTCGACTGTCGATCCTGTTGCAACCATGGCTTGCTGTGACATGATTTTCATATCTAGTCTGTACAGGCTCCCCACACGCACTCCTGTTGCAACAGTTTCCATCTTGCTATCCTATATGACACAACAAGTCTTGAAGAATTGAACTTGCATGTCTTGATCAGTTATCATAGATACAGAGATCAAGTTTTTCTTAATTCCGGGCACATACAATAAATTCTTAAGATGTCTAATGTCATCGCTAGGTAACTTTATCGAAATATCACCATACCCTTCGATATCATATCCACTATCATCTCCTAGATAAATTTTCGACCCACATGAAGTTTCTTTAAGAAATTCGAACCATTCCTTCTTACCTGTCATATGTGAGGATGCACCAGAATCGAAACACCATATGTCATCCTCATCTATCTTAGAAGCTAAAAGGGCACAATCGGCTGTAAATAGTCGAAGTTCGTGGCTATGGTCTTCATCTTCCTCAACAAAGTAACCTTTGTGCTTTCCCTGTTTATTCCTCGCTTCATCTGTCTGCCTCTTATAACAATCTTTAATATGATGGCCATTTTTTCCACAGTAAAAACATCTCTTGCTGCGAAAATTGTTAGCAGACATACCTTTAAACGGTCTCTTTTGAAACGTGTTGGCTTCTCTCTTCTGCTCTTGTTGCTGTGGTTGCTGTTGCTGGTGTGGCTTCTTCCCTTTATACTGCCGCCTTTTTGCCATCAGAGCAAGATCATTACTTTGTGGCTTCAAATTCTGCTGCCTCTCTTCTTCTTGTAGAAAAATCCTTGTCAATTCTTCAAATGCAGTGGCTTTCTCCCTCACTGCCAATCTTGTGTCAACGTGATCGTGACCAGATTAGAATCAAACACTTTTTCTCCGATATCTCGCAATTTGTCCTTCAGGTCTTTAACTCTAGCAACGAATCCAGCAGCAGACTCATTTTCCTCCATGTTCATCGCAAACATATCGCCTTTGAGTGAAAAGACACGATTTGTATTATGTTTCTGGTATAGATTCTTGATTGTCGTCCAAATCTCAGTGGACGATTTGCCATCTCTAATATGTGGGATAATATTGTCCTTGACAGACATCTTCAGTATGATTTTTTCTTTATTCTCCCTTTTATCCCAGTCTTGTTCTTGTGCAGATGTTCCTGTTACCAAATTTGGTCTCTGCTCATTTCCTATGACAATCAACCACGCATTTGCGCTTTCAAGTAATGTCTGTATCTTGAATTTCCAATTGGTGAAATTAGATCCGTCGAGTTTTCCAAACTCGTAGAGATACGATTCTATACTATTATTCATATTGGACTGATAAACTTTCATATCTTCCGATGAATAATTCTACCCAACTGAATAATTGAAAGACACACTAAAAAAAAAAAATCAATACATACCAGATCCTGACCACTGATCTGCCACCAATCCTGGAAAATTCATAACTTCAATGTGCCACCACCAGGCAAGTCCAGAACTTCAATGCGCCACCACTGGGAAAGTCTGATCTGCCACCACCGAGAAAATCCAGAACTTCAATGTGCCACCACCGGGCAAGTCTGATCTGCCACCACCGGGAAAATCAGGAACTTCAATGTGCCACCACCAAGCAAGTCCGATCTAACACCACCGGGCAAATCTAGAACTTCAATGTGCCACCATTGGGCAAGTCCAATCTGCCACCACCGGGCAAGTCCGATTTGCCACCACCGGGAAAATCCAGAACTTCAATATGCCACCACCGGGCAAGCCCAATTTGCCACCACCAGGAAAATCTGAAACTTCAATATGCCACCACCGGGCAAGTTTGATCTGCCACCACTGAGCAAATATGAAACTTCAATATGGCACCACCGGGCAAGTCCGATCTGCAAAAGTTGCAGATCTTTCCAAAGAGAAAGAGGTTGGCGCTTTTCCGAAGCTAAAAATCCGCGCCCAAATCAAAATCAACGCGTCTTTCGAATTTGGCATGGGTATGACCTGCACATACGTGCCAATGGCATATTTTGGTGCGTTGGCTCGGGTATAGACCTCACAGTCGTGCCAATTGCGCTTCTCGGTGCAACTAAAGTGACAAAAATGCGCCAACGCTCTATTCTGCTCAGAGATGATCAGTCATTTGAGACCTATGAATCAGGCGTTGTTGCAATCCACCTGCTCCTACGAACACGAAGCTCCTGTGAGCACAAAGCTTCTGTGTACACCTCAGCCACTAAGGCTCTGTAGTCAATAAAGCTCTAAAAAAAAAAAATTCAGGCTCCCCCTACTCTGTGCTCCGATACCAAGATAAAAAACACATTGAATTGAAAAAGAAGGAGTTATAGCTCACAGGTGATTACTGCACCTGGAGACTGCAGTCAAACAGAGAGATCACTCTACATACATTAATCAGAAAGATACATCTTTAAGTACATAGCAAATAAGGAGGAGGTTGTAACCAGACTCCTATATTCTAGGAACTAATCCTAAATTGAGGTACGTTACAACAATGTAACCATTTCTCCATTAATATACAAATAATATTAATTATTTCCAACTTAATCTATTATGACTTAAAGAATAATTATTATATGTTATGTTTGAAGGTGTGTATGTACTATTCTTTCTAATATAAATTATTTATTTAATTATCTAGTATTAAATGTTATATGAAGTGAAGGTGAATATATATCATTAAATTATTATTATTATTATTATTATTAATTTTATGGTATGTTTGAGAGTAAGAATGCAAAGACTACTGATCATTAAATGTTATATGAAGTGGAGGTGAATATATATCATTAAATTATTATTAATATTAATAATTTCATGGTATGTTAGAGGGTAAGAATGCAAGATTGCTTATCATTATATGTTAGGTGAATATTATTCATTTTACTACTTAATACTAAATGTCATGAGAAAGTAAATATGTATAGTTAAATAATTTTGTGATATGCTTGAGAATAGGTATGTTTAACTACTTACTATTAAATTTTTGAATCACTCAGCTTTAATAATATTTTATAGTGCATGTCCATTTTTATTGGAAATTAAATGTTTCTTTTCAAGGTGGTTCTAGATTTGTTAAGGAGTTAAAGATATCAAAAGTTATAAAATAGACATAATTATTGATGTGAGTTCCCTTTCTAATTTTAAGTTTGTTATCTATGATTTCAATGGGAGTAGCAAGGTGCTATAAATCGTATTTAGAACTTACCATGGTGGAGTCATTGTTAAGGGAGCATTTTAATGAATAGAAGCAATGGTTAGTTTTTGTTAGAATTTGGCAATAGAATTTGGAGTGTGATTCTGATTTATTGTTGTTTAAATTGCATTTTTGAATGCCTAAATCGATTCAATATCTTAAAAAATCTATGAGGCACTTAAATTGCACTTTTAAATGTCTAAATAAATTCAATACCTTAAAAAATCCATGAGACACTCAAAATTTGCAAATTAAGAAATTTAAACTTATAATTATTAAAAAATTGTTAAGAAAATTGACAAAAATCAAATTCTTGAAAATAATCTTTTCATTTCCTAATTACTTAATAGTTACTCAATATAATATAATATAACCCAAAAAAATTATATGTATCACACCAAAAAATGATAAACATCAAGACTGAAGAAGAATCAAAATTTCTTTATATAATTTATATAAAGAAATCAATCTATAACATGATTTAAAATTATAAATTAATATATAACATGATTTAAAATTTGATTAGTAAAAAACATAATTCATAACTTTTTACATTTAAATTTTAAAATCTTGTATCATAAATCATAATTACGTTTAAGAAAAGGAATAAGTGGGAAATGATAAACCGAGCAGGGTGGAAAAGTTTTTGAAATACGAAATCAAGGAGGTTGACGTGGAAAATTCCTTCACATACAAAATAAAGAATAACGATTTTATTGGATGTGGAAAAATAAACATGGGTTTAATGTCTTCTCAAACACGAGACATGTTTTTGATTTATGAATTTTTTTATGTTAATTAAATATGGTTAAATGTTGGGTGGAATAAATTTCTTCATGTACAAAATTCAAAATCTGTAATTGATTTGGTTAAAAAAGGACTATAGATTTTTTTTTTTAATTATAAAAAAATAATATTTTTATCTATGAAGTTTTAATGAATAAATTAGATATGATCAAATAATTAGTAAAGATGGGAGAAAGTTAAAACTATTTAAATAGAATTGAAATAATATTACGAATAGTAAAAAATGTATGTAAATTATGATTAAAGATTCACCAGATTAACAAGATTTTAGTTTGTAATGAAGAGAATTTGAACATTAAAAATAAAAGATGACAAGGATAGATTTGAAATGCGAAATAAACTTATAATGTTTTTTCCTAATATTTTCATTTCACTCATAGAAATAGAGTTTATATTATTTTGGAATGTTTCTAGTCCGTAGCATCCTTGAATGTTTTTAAAGTTAAAACTATTTAAATAGAATTGAAATAATTTATGAATAGTAAAAAATGTATGTAAATTATGATTAAAGATTCACAACATTAACAAAATTTTAGTTTGTAATAAAGAGCATTCGAACATTAAAAATAAAAGATGACAAGGATAGATTTGAAATGCGAAATAAACTTATAATGTTTTTTCCTAATATTTTCATTTCACTCATAGAAATAGAGTTTATATTAATTTGGAATGTTTTTAGTCAGTAGCATCCTTGAATGAAGTGAACAGCGTTGTGGCGGGTTAGGTTTTAAATAATAAAAAAATTGACAAGGATAGATTTGAAATGGGAAATGAGCGTAAAAAGTTCTTTCTTGATATTTTTATTTTTCTATTTTTTATAATTTATATTATTTTGTAATGAAAAAGTGATTGTTTTAATGTGTAATATTATTGAATAAGATAAATAATTTTAAGTAAGAATATGATTTTTTTGTTCTTTAAAATGTATTTTTGAATATATAAATGGATTTCGTGAAAAGGGTCATTTCATCTAGTTAGATTACCATTTAAATATTGGGTGAGGGTGTTGAATTATCATTAATGATAATTATTCAAAAATTGTTTAACTATTATAAGTTTTGGATATTTTTCCGAAAATTTAACAATTATTTTTTATTAAATCTTGATTTTTATTGTTTAAAATAGTTTTTTTATTTCATATATACATTTAATATGGTGAGAAACCTCAAAAAAACATTTAAAGGGATTCCACAACTCAAACTTGAGATCCAACAAATATTTACCAAATTCTAGATAATTAAATCTAAAAAAAAAATAAAAAATAAATATATATATATATATATATATAGATATAAACTAAAACTAATAATAGACTGCAACTAATTATTCTCTAATGCATATAGACCGTCACCCACCCAACAATGCAGCATTGAATAATACGCGAGAGATGCACTATAGACTTATTCTTAATGTTTTTTTAAGAACGCACGTCCCTTCATTTAACATTAAATGCTTTTTAAGAAATGCTTCTTAAGAATGAGGTTTTGGGTTTATTAAGAAGTTAAATATATCAAAAGCTATACCATGGACCTATGTGAAAACTTATTTTTTTATTTTTCTAAATTTAAGTTTGTTATTAATGATTATATTATGAGTTTCAAGGTTTTATGGATTATGTTAATGATTTAAAATTTAGCATGGTTGAGTTATTGTTAAATACTTAAGTAATGTAATGTTATATTAAAAAAATAATAAAAATTTAGTCTAATTTATAGACAAAATGATTTTTTCAAGATTTTTTTCTAGTTAATTTTTAAACAAAATTCATGAGAGATTTTTCTAAATTTATACATTCATAAATGAATTTTAATCAATAAAAAATCATATTTTTTTCTTAAAATTTGTAGTTTGACTTATAGATGAAATAGATTTTTTCATTGGAATTAAACAAATTTTAATAAAAAAATATGATTTTTTATTGATTAAAATGCATTTCTAAATGTATAAATTCAGAAATGCATTTTAATCAATAAAAAATCATATTTTTTTCTTAAAATTTGTTTAATTCCAATGAAAAAATCTATTTCATCTATAAGTCAAACTACACCTTATATATATATATATATATATATATATATATATATATATATATATATATATATATATATATATATATATAAATGAATCAAATCAGTTCACATATAAACTACATCGTTTTTTTTGTAAGTTGGTCTTAGTTCTATTAATTAAAAAAAATATAGTACAATGCAATAGATGAGGAATTTAGCCTATTCCAACTCTTAATTGTCTCCAAAATAGCGAAAAAATGGCTGCTCTTGACAGGGAAACCATCCCACTAACATTCTAGAGAAATTCGAGATAACTAGCCTTTCTAAAGTGCTATTGAAAACTTGGAAAAATAAATTTATCATATATGTACAAAAGATAACTGTAGAACATGAGGCATAATTGTCAAGTCTTGCTAGCGTCTTCATTTTATTTCGCTTCAGGTTTTTTCGAGTCTTTTTCTGTCAATGGGCATCCATAGATGCACGCTATTTGTTCCTCTTCCACTGTGAAGACGTGGGGAATCCTGAGTAGAACCTCTTCATTTTTGTCCCTACTCCATAGTCCATCGGCTCATAGATTCCAGAGATTCGGTATGTGCGTGGAGGAGGTTTTTAAATGAAAATGCTCGAGCTTCCATGGTGGAGGCGACAAAGAGCGAGGGATGGTCGACTTGCGGTATCTGCGCTTGATTTTGAGTGGACTAGGCATGGAGGTGGAAGAGGGCACAAGAGCACAGTCGAAGTGCTTTTGTGCAATGTCACGATGCAGGCATGTTAGGATACGTCCTCTGATATTGCAACGACATGGCTTTTGGCACTGACTAGGGGCCATGGAGCTGCAATTGAGCCTGGGAGTGAGGCGAGGGAGGAGACGTAGAGGGTGGGTAAATCTAAGAGGGAGATCCAAGGTGGTGACATTGAAATACAAAGTGCAGGCGCAACATGGGAGTATTATGCTTGATGGAGAGATCAGGGGAGGATTTAAGAGCATAAGCATCAAGCAGAGAGCTCAGCTTAAGGTAAATGAAGGCATTAAATTCCCCAGGTGATGGCACGAAGGTCCGGATGTAGTTGCGATAATTTTTCTTGAAAGTGGCATTAAATTTCCATTTGGTGCGGAGTGAAGCTCACAAGATGAGCTGTGGGCATGGCATGAGCACTGGAGGGCTCACACGAGGTTTCACCTAAATCTAGGAAACATATAAACTACACCTTTTATATATATAATTTTTTTTTAGACAATTTAATATAAAAATAATATGAAATTAAATATTTTATATTTTAAATATTTTTATAATTTAATAAATTTATAATAATTTATAAAAATGTTTAATTCTACATCAAATAAATTACAAATTATAGTTTTTTACCATTAAAAAAAAAAAAAAGTAGGAAATGATAAACCCAATAAGATGACAAATTGGTTAAATTTGTTCACATACAAAATAGAGGTTGACATGGAAATATTTTTCATATACAAACTAAAGAATCTTAATTTTCTAATGTAGAAGTTATAAAACTTACGTTTATGTGGAAAAATAACCACGGATTTAATTTCTGCAAAACATGAGACAGGTTTTTATTTATTTATGAAGCCTAAATATGATTAAAGTGTAGGTAAAGATAAATTTCTCCGTGTACAGAATGGGGAGCTTGATTTTGTTGACATAGAGGCTATACAATTTACTTTTACATGGAAAACCAACGACATTATCAATATCTATTTCATTAAATATTTTTTCCGATTTATGAAGTTTTATGAATGAATTAAATTTTGAAATAAATCATCGATAGCGATAGATAATTAAAAACGATATAGATACAAGGGGAATAATTTCAAATTTTGATAAAAAGCAGTACGTAAAGGGAATAATTTCAAACTTTGATAGAAAGCACTATTTAAGTTAAGTTTCAAATCAATTAATTTCCAGCTTGTAACATCGTTGAAAGTTTATTGTATTGTGATTGTTTAGATTTTAAATAGAAAAAATAATATGAGTATATGGGAAGTGGAAAATAAATATATGAAGTTTTTGTCATAATACTATAATATTATAGGAAGAGAATTATATTATTTTGGAAATGAAATTATGAGTTTCATATTTTTAGTTTACTTATATATATATATATATATATATATATATATATATATATATTCCAAATTTACAACATAAAAAAATCTATTGTTGATGAAAAATATCTCAAAATACGATATGCATTTCATGCTAGATTCTTTTAAAAAGATAAAATATTGGTCTCAAATGGTTGGATAGTGATTTTTTTTAATTATGTAGGAAGATTATTTAGCTAGAGAAATTGAAGAAGTTGGGAGTTTTATAAAGCTTTTAGGAGATTTTTACTGGTATAATTCTAATATTGATGTTATAAAAGGATAAGTTTAATAGCTTAATACTTCTAGTAATTTCATGTTCATATTCATGTGTAATTATGTGTACAAAGTCATAGAAAATATTTTGGTAGTAAGTGTTAAAAAAAATTCTTATAAGTTATCTCTCACTAATAGTATAGGGTTTTGGCTAGAACATAAATACATGAAGATATTGAGGTTGTTAAGAAGTTCTTCACTTAATATAAATTAATAATTTATCAACAATGATTATGAAACTAGATGTAACTAAGACATATAATAGAAATGCTATATTTTAAATTGATGCTTTTGTGTGTCCATTTAGTTTAGCTAAATTGATAATAGGTTGAACATTTTCTATTTTCTGTTTCTTTTTTAGGGTTTCTAGATTGTTGAAGCAATTTTTCCTTCTATCTCCTTTTGTTTTCGTAGTTTTGGTTGATGGAATCCCTAGAACTATTATGAAAGCAAACATAACAGGGATTATCATAAGAATTCAAAATAGAATGAATTTATCATGAACTTAATTATGATTAATTGATAATTTTTTTTGACAAGAAAAATAATAAGGATTATCATAAGAATTCGACATAGAATAGCTTTATCATAAACTTAATTATGATTAGTTGATAATGCTTTTTTGTTCTCTAATAGTAGTGTAAGGCACAATGATTTTGTAGGAATATTGGAATAATGGCTATAGATATGGAGTAATATGTACAAAAATTTACAATCTACTTTAATGGAATGGACCAAGAGAATAAACATACACATATTTTTTTTTTTTGAGTTTTAAAATATTATAGTTTCAATATGGCTTAAAATATTTGAGTTTTATTTTAGAATTGAATGGATATACAAAAATTGATTAATATTGTCTCATGGAAAAATATAAGTAAAAATTAATCACTAATGTATTGAATGGTTGTGTCCAAGTGAGAGGTTAGCATTAGAAATTATGTTGGAGGTTATGCATGTTTTTTTTTTCATTTCTTGTCATATACTCTTCCTAAAGGGGGCTTTGAAAATAATAGAAATACATGTTTAAATTCTTTTAATTTAGGAAAAAGATAGATTTGATGGAAGTCTATTAGAAAAATGGAATACTATAACTAGGTCAATGGAGAACTATGGGTGGGGATTGAAGAATACTAATTATTTTACTAAATGGTGAATTTTTTTTTGTGGAAAATCTTTATGAAAGAAGTGTTTTGCAAGAAAATTATGGTATGCAAGTATATAAGTCCATGGACATTTATTACTGGATAATGAGTCCATGAAAAAATATAAAATAATATTTAGATCCATTGGAAGGCTCTAACTCATGCATTTTGAATGATTGTTAACCATCAAGGTTGAAAAATTGCAAATCATGAAAACTTACAATTAGTGTTGATTTTACACTAGATTTTGCAGGAAGTGCACAATTGATAGTAGAATTGATTGATCTTGTACAAAAGATATAATTGTGTACCCTCAATCACATGGAAGATCTAATAACTAGAGATATTTAGTAGCAAGATTAGATGATAACATAGTTAATTTCTTATAAGTGGATCAAGCAACATTATGAAGTGCTTATATTCATAATATAAGTAAGGATCATGTTATGTTGAAAGAATAAGTAGACGTATTCTACAATGAATTTGGAATTAGAAGTAAATATTAAACATCAAAAAGTTTAGAATTCTACATATTTTAAAGAAATAAAGCTTCAACATGGGAAATTGTAACACATCCAACCCCTAAGTCATTTTAAAGCTTCAACATGGGAAATTGTAACACATCCAACCCCTAAGTCATTTTGAGGTGGTGGAGTTTTAACTTAAAAAATTTCGTTTACTCATTTTATACCCTATTTCTAAATCCTTCCTTATCTTCTACTCTTGGAGTGAAATTTCATACAATTTAAAATTCATCTCATTCTTTGTTTGAGACACCAATATATCAAGTACATACTGGTCAGTGCTTTGAATGGCATGCCATCTGTTACATTCCTCATAAATTACTTACTTTTTATTTATTTACTTTGAATATTTTTACTTTCTTCCCTATAACATTATTAAATCTTTTATTAAATAGAATTCTACAAAATATTTTATATACGAAATATTTTATATAAAACCCAGAAGTAATTGTTTATAAAACTAATTTTACTTTCTTCCTTATAACATTATTGATTATTTTATTAAATACAATTCTACAAAATATTTTATATAAAACCCATATAAATAATATTGTTGAAGTAATTGTTTATAAGACTAATTTCCTAAAACACTTATTCGTTTATGCTTTCACATTCACTTTAAATAATCAGTTGTAATCACTTTAAATAATCAGTTGTAATCAGTCGAAATTCTAAAGATATATAATAATTCCATATTCACTTTTTAGTGCGGAATTCACCATAACGTTTACTATTTATTAATTATATCCAACTCTTTTTTTTAATAGTTTTTCCAAAACATTTATCAATTTAATATCTAGTTATGGTCTCATTTCCAAATAATATAATAATTTAATATCCAACTTTTACGGGTGTGACAACTCCTCCACAATACATTTACTTACATTACTTACACCAAGTTGACCTAAAATTTTCCAATTTTCTAGGATTGCAAACCATTGTGTATCTGACTAGAAACTTTAAAGGGGTTTCATGTACCGTGCATCCGCATTTCTACATCAAACATTTTGGGCCCACACTTTTGTGTTATGCAAATTGCATAGCCCATAGTTATTTTATTTTCTAACTATAAGGATTGTAAAAAAATCTCAGCAAAGACTTACTCCTGCGTAATCTCAAAACTTGAGAAGAATTATCACACAAAGTTATAAACATAAATATATAAAAGAATTATCATATATACTTATAAAAATAAATAGATAACTCAATAACTCTATTTTTTCATTATTGTAATTAGTGAATAATTCTGGTTCACTAAATGCAAGCGAGCCAATTTTATATATACTTTCTTTTACAGGTGCAAGCGAGCCAATTTTTAGATGATACATAACATACAAGCCAGGCTGTTACCCTCTCGTACTCCTTTCCGTGGGGTATAAGAGCCGGTTTTTCCATCTCACGCTGCCATTTCTGTTTCTCTTTTCTTTCTGGACGGAGGTGGCCTTTGTATTCGGACTGAGGTCAAGATACAGGTTTACTCTGGCTCCTAAATAAGTAGTGGCATTATGGACTATTAGTTTTATGGTGTCAATCTTTTTGATATAATTTGTGGACACATCATAATCTTTTTGCCTTCGTCGGTTACTCTTTGTTGGTGTATATGGGGCTTAATATGTTGTATCAAACTCTATCATCTATGCTCTATAATTTTGCGCTATTTGTACAGTGTTGCTATGCACTGTATCATCATGTATATCATGTACTGTTTTGCATATTTTAATATATGAAACATCGTTTTTTTCCTTCTGAAAAAAAATAAAAATGCAATGATTCCACCAAATGAGGCAGAGTGGCTTAACATGCCCTTACACTTCAATTGGTATAATTACCATTAAAAATATTTAAAAAAAAATGCAATGATTCCACCAAATGAGGCAGAGTGGCTTAACATGCCCTTACACTTCAATTGGTATAATTACCATTAAAAATATTTTCATGTTGAATACATCAAATTTGATAAACTTTTCCAATTAGATAGTTGATGTGAATTTAAGTATAATTATATATTTTAGTTTTTATATTTATTTTGTATTTCATACCTGTGCAATTTTATTTCTACATCCTTGAATTGATAGATAAAAATAAAAATATAATTAAAAAAATCATATGGGGAGAAGAATTATTTATCTTTTGGCATATACCATTATAGGCATTAAGTTATCTCAATATTTTTGAGAGGCTTTAAGATATTTAAAAGCAATAATATTTAGGATTCAATGTAAGTGAAAATAATACAAAATAAACCACCCAAAATTTTGAAAAAACATTTAAACATCATGTTACACCCTTGTTCCTACACAAATGATAATTTCCAAATTCGTGACAGCCTAAAAAGAGCTCTCATGAACTATGCTACCCAATATGATCATGAACCATGGTTCATGTATATTATAAAAAACATGTTCATAATATATTAATTTAATTTAAAAGACTCTAAAGCCACCAATTTAATTTTACAACAAACTCTACATTAATTTAAAAGACTGCACCAATTTAATTTTACAACAAATTCAAGAGTTTGTAAATTTATTGGTAGCTTCTTTAATTAATTAATTTATATATTTTTTGAATTTTTTCCCAACTAAATCATCGCTATAAAACATTCATATTCCAAGAATCAATCATATTCAACAAATTTCATTTATGTATCTATTCATATATTTAGATCCAATTCCTTCCTAGAGAAAGCATTCAACTATTCACAACTAAGATAAAAGTCTATCTCAACACCAGCCATAAAACACTAAACAACGATATCATTTCATTAATGAAAAAAAACCACGGACAGGTCTTTCAAAGACCGACAAGCCCAACCAACTAAAATCAACCACTAAACCACAGTAACCCCCGACCAAGCCATGTGAGAAATGGTAAGATGGAAAAGGCATTAGGGCCCAAACCCTAATGGACTGAAGGCAATATCGCGTAATTACCAATCCAATCTAGCAGTACTTAGTGTGCAACGAAATTTAAGTATATGCGCATTAATGAAGCAAGTAGAATGACATACACTCGTAGCAGATTGTTGGAAATTGATAAAGGGAAAGTCATCTATCGAAGGATATGTAAATCAATTTACAACCTTACGAATTATTGGTTGGACAAGAACTTGGAAGCAATACCCAGTTTATATCCTTCTAATTTATAATACAACCTCGAAGTATATATTAAACAAGAATAGCTGCGTAGCAGCAAGTCCCTGCCCAGAGGGAGTGAACTCTATTCTTTAATGTAAGAATGTTTTTTTGTTGTTGCAATATTCCAATGAGGAGCTGAAATAAAATCAGTCATATTAATTTTTTGTTTCAATGTTCAAACATATTTTTTTGGAATAAAGTTTAATTCAGTGGAGAATGTTTCCAAAACTCCAGGCTGATGTTACATACCATATCTATTCTCATATGTACTTTGCCTGCTGTTGAACAGGTGTATGTACTTTGCTTGCTGTTGAATAAAATAGACACCCTTTGGGTGCCCTGCTGTTTTGAAAGGCAGTTGTCGCGGTGTATCCTGTGTTTCTGCATCCCACAAATGCGCCGTGACCAGCGTTGGGAGATCCAAACGAGGTGCCTAAGGAATCTCCACATTCTAGAACGGAGCTGTGGTCATCTACCCGTTCTCCACCACGCCCGCCCATAGCTTATGTGCATATGGCAAAAGAAATATAAATACAAATACTAAATACTAACTGTAAACTACAAGTTGGTGGGCTTTGAGCTCCACTTGGCTGTTTGCATGCTAAATAATGACTTACATCAAACTCAGTGGTTAGTGTTTGCTTTTAACTTCATCACGTCCCCGCAGTTTCTTCACTCCCATGGATTAATCAAAGTGCATAAACCATAGAACCCCCCAACCACTATGGCAATGCCAAGTCTATAGTTGTTTTAATATCTACCTCAATCATCAATATTAAATATTAGTAAAATTCCAATTTGAAAGTAGCTCTATGGGAGTCAATGCCAAGTCTATAGTTGTTTTAATATCTACCTCAATCATCAATATTAAATATTAGTAAAATTCCAATTTGAAAGTAGCTCTATGGGAGTCAATGCCAAGTCTATAGTTGTTTTAATATAGTCAATCGCGTTGGAGAAAACAAAATGAACAATACCTAGCACAATCATAATATATGCACAAGTTAATCGATACTACGAAAAATTATAAACCTTTTTAAATAAAATATGGCAAGTTAAGAGTTGAATAATTGAAGGGTTTAATACCTTTATATGGTATTTGCTACTCCTTTGGAAAACCCTTTGTGTAAAATGAAAATGGAGCTACTCATAATAAATTGGTTAAATGTAGAAACATGTGATTATAGAAAACTAGGTGAATAAACAAGGAATTCATTAGTAATGGTTTGATGCGGGTCACTGAAGGAAATAAACAGCAATTTAGTCTAAATATTAAAGGAACTTGTAACGAATAAATTCTAAAATCCTCAGTGTGAATGTGTAAAAGGAAATTTTGAATCAAACTGAAGGCATGGTTCGAAATATGTTGACATAATAATAAATGCTATAAGAATTTTGAATAATGGGAAGAGAGAATGGTGAAATAACCTTGTACAACTACTGGTATAAGCTCTCTAAACACCCTCCTTAATAAACCAAAACAAGAATATTGAAAGAATTCGAAAACTTCTCATTACGGATTTCGCATTCCTCGAGTGAATGCGAAAAAACAAAAAAAACGCAAGGGTTTTCTATTTTAAAAAGATAGCATATGCTTGATGTGACTGATAGTATTCACCCAAAATATTTCTTTTTAAATTCGGAGTGTGCTATAAATAAAAGTCTATAACCATTCTCCTGGAGTTGTGAATACGCAAAGAAATAAGGTGACGAGAGAAGGAAATAAATATTACAGGAATTATTTTTTATTCAACCTACAAAACGGAAATAGGACAATAGTATTAGTCAAACTTTATCCATAAAATAATTAAATACTGTAAACATAAAAACTGTAAGAGATAGCTTAAATAAGTCACACCTATGGCATAAGCGTTGATATGTTACAGGGGAAAAGGCTCTCACTCGCCGAAGTATAGAGTCAACATCTTACAAGTGACAAATGGTGGAAGCATGTTGATAGAAGGTGTTTAGAGAACACCTGGTAGGTTACACTGTAAAAACGGTCCTCAGATTACTTGTTCGTTATGACCGACGTTACCTGACCAGAATGTTGGGAAATGCAACTATACTGTTTTAAAAGATACAGATTAAAAGAATGTGATATAGAGAAATATATAGAAACTAGATTTACCCAAAGGCTATAAAAAATATTTTCTTCAAGTATTGTTGGTCGATCGATCTGTTGCCACCTGCCATTATTGGTGTTTCTATTGCCACATACCACCATCATAGTTATATGCTGTGGGTGCTCAGGCAAGCCGGAAGGTCCTTTAGAGAAGAGTGAAGAGCTTGAAAAACGCTGTTTTGGGTGCTCAATGAAGAGCTCAGGCAAGCCTTCAGAGACTAGCTCTGAATCTTTGGACTGTCTATATATCCTTTCAGATGTTAACCTAACAAACCGCTCTGCACTGACAGGGAAGATAATTTTGGAGTCTGTAATATTCATTGAACTCTTTGTTCTCAGTATTACTGCATGCACATTCCGGGTAGCAAGAGGAGGGCATGACTTCAGTTACCTTCGGCCCATTTTATTTGCAGCAATGCTAGTACTTATTTTCTATGGTCTCATTCAGGTATGTCTGTCAATTTTATATTTTCTTGTACAGTTTGGAAAATTTTGTGTATTGTCTGGTACTGACTTGCAAATGAAATGGTCTTAACACTTTTCTGGTGTGTTGAAAACCAGGCATGCCGAATACAAATATGTAAATTTCCCAATTCTACAGAGGGTTAAATTGTATTCCCTGGAAAAAACATTATTAATATATATGGAAATTGTTTATATTTAACAGAAGTGTTGGATTACGAAAATTGATCATGTTGTGTGAAATGCTAATGCTTCAGCCAGAAATGGTACTCGCATCTCTATTGTCGTGTTCTTGGCCGCCCCCAAAACCTACGCTTGGAAATTGTCAGATTGTCGCTGCCCGAACTGAGTCTTAATCATCTCAAAAACACAAGAAAATCTCGCGTATCGTATGTACTGAAGATGTTGCAGGCAAGACAAGCAGTTGCAGCCCGCAGGTGGAGGAATATGGGAGCTGCGGCTGCCATTGTCGGAAGGAGGTTCATGTCGCTGGTGGCGAAGCCCGGCGAATTGTGCGGCAGTGCACGATATCAGAGCGCCGGTACCCTCAAGCTTTGCAAGTGTAAAAGCCGAGGTAATGTCTGTAATAATTAAAATGTTGCTAATAATTATGCTTCAACTGATGTTCCTCTAGATCTGGCTCAGTTGTGAGTGCTCAACGAAGAGCCCAGGCAAGGCTGGAGGTCCTTCAGAGAAGAGCTCTGGATCTGGCTCAGGAGGTCCTTCAGAGAAGAGCTCTGGATCTGGCTCAGGTAGGACGAAATCCCCTGCACAATATACAACCACTTCGTTCCTGAAGCAAGATATAAAACAGTAAGGCGGATTTTACAAGTATTTTGTAATTTGAATGTCCACTGTCAGTGCAGGAATTGTTGAATGTTCAATTCATCACAAGTATGTATTTCTAGTGAGCTAGGCACTATTTCTAGTGAGCTAGGCACTCCTACTGTTATTGCATATATTATAACCCTGTAGACAAAGAAATCGAATAGAAGAGAAATGCATGTAGAGGAATCTTACCTCAGAGAACAGCCTTCTCAAGATGCCTGTGGATGTTAACCGTATTTTGGATATTGTAAGACTGAACTCATTCGGTGAAGGTTTGTTTCTTATTTTGATACCCTCGTTCCCTTGTCGTAGCGCCAAGCCCAGACAGAGGATGTTCATCCTGAGTTCGTCTGCATACTTCCTGTCCACAATGTTGAGAGACTGCTTTCCTGGTCAGAAATGTTGAGAGACTGCTTTCCTGGTCAGAAATGTTGAGAGGCTGCTTTTCTGGTCAGAAACTTATGGAGGCTGGGAGAGGCTAGGAAGCGTTATCTGTACAAAGACCAATTTGTAACTGCAGCACATCCTCGCACATCCTCATGCTCGCCACATGTTCTTTATGGTGTTTTCCCAGAAAACAAGTGTCTCCCAAGTGTCTCGCAATCAAATGAGATAAAATGTCTCCACATAAAATAAAATAAGATAAGTTAAACATAAAATGTTTATGAAGTAATGCTAGTATTAGTTTATTGAAACAGAAATGGTAGATATCAGTTGTTATTTACCATAAGTTTCTTTACATCCTGCCTCGATATGAGGCCAAATAAGACGTTAAATTGTTTTATTGGTTGAAATAGCGGCTGGAAGAAGCTCATAAGTTGAGAAAAAGGTGCTTCTAAAATATGAGGGGAAAACATTAGGTTAGCTGCTTTCAATTGCAGGGACTAATTAATAAGATAGACATAACCGATTACAATAGTCCCTGCAGCCCTGAAGGGGCAGGGACTAATTACAATAGTCCCTGCAGCCCTGAAGGGGCAGGGACTAAAAAGAGTCTTGAAAATATTTACAAAATGCACAAACAAGTTTATATACATACAAGATAAAGAAGGAAAATAAATAGAAGACTAAAATACATACAAGGAAAGATACATGGTAGTATAGTGCACATAAGATTAGACTTCAAGCAATGTCGTTAAAACGACTTTCATAAGCTCAAGTATTACGGCCTATGTTTAAAGTAAAATTATATTAAGAAGAAAGATACAATATACAATACACACGTCACAGTAATTTAAAAGATAAAAAATATAAATAGCGGGAATAACACATAGGATGGAAAAAGCAATTGAAGATCTTTTCTTGAGTGATTTAAAAATAATGTTTAGAAAAAAAAATATAAATAGCGGGAATAACACAGGATGGAAAAAGCAATTGAAGATCTTTTCTTTGAGTGATTTAAAAATAATGTTTAGATATAATAAAATCAAACTCAACGGATTTAAAAATCTACTCTATGATTTCTCGACAAGTGACCACTTTTACAAAATCGTATTAATCAAATGCAAGAAACTATAAATAGTAGATAAATCCAAGCTTTCAATAGCTAGCTGAATAATATACATTCGGGGACTCTTATTTTACTGCACCATAAATGCCTCATATTTTAATATCAATGACTGAAATGTAAGATACTTTCAAAAACTCGAAATAGTTATGGCCTTTGTCAATGCTGTTATTTAAATGAAGCCTTTTGAACATGAGTTTGTGAGATATAAATATCTAAACAAATACCCAAACTTTTCCATTCGAAATCACTATTTGTAATTGAAGAGCTCTTGCACCATTTATGTAATTTTTTTTATCATTTATTTTTTCTTTAAAATAAAATTCTTTTCCTTATTTAACTAAAAGAAAGCCCCCTTATATAAAAGGAAAGACAAACTAAAGTTAGGCTCTAAAAAATAGGAGGTGATTTAAGACTCAAAAGAGGGGCCACATTCATAATATTAAAATATTTCCTATAATCATAACAATTTCAAATTAAAATGCATAATAGTTTTCTTATATTATAATATATGCATGCATGGCTTCTCAATGTTAATCATTAAAATTGAAAATATGTAATATCAATGTATACATATAATTATGAATAGGTTCAAAAAGTATAAATGTTTGCATATGTCTAACTATTTAAAATCTGTACTTTTACCAAAACCATATATTAAAATACATATTTATAATCATTATCCAAAAATTAGATCTGTAATTCAAAGAATCAGAACCTATATGTAAAATTAGTTGAATTATTTTTGGCTTTTTCAAAAACTTTCTCCATTGAAAAAGTAGGTTACTTGACCTAAATCTTCTCTTGTTCACAGTGTCCTTCTAGGCTAAGAATATAGAAATAGTGACTAGTTATAGACAAGTAACCTAGTGAGGAGTCTTTTTAGTATTTTCTTTGCCTCGATTAATAGATAGTGACTCAAAATTGGTGGATTTTGTAGCTGAAACATCAATAGATTTTCTAATCTGAGCATTTTCAAGGTGAACACAAGGGTTTGTACTAGGGAGAGCTACAATTTTGGAATTTAAATTAGGATTGAATTCCGCAGAAGCTGAAGATATGTATGAGTGGTAGGGGAGGAATGATGACTAGAAGCATGGTGAGTTTCCTTGGGGTTAGTTTTCCAAACTTTATTATCAACATCAGGTTGATCAAGGATGGGGTTCCAGCCACTATTGGAATTCCAAGCATTATTGGCAGGCTCTAGTTCAAGGATTTTATGCATGTTTAGGTTAGGCTTGAGAGGTGGAGTAGCATTATTTTGATATACAGGAGTAAAAAAAGAAATATTAAGAGAATCAAGGTATAGGTGACATGTAGTATCTAATTAGAGAAATTGATCGGATTCTACATTAAAGTGGAAGGGGAAGTGGGATTTTTTATTTCTCCTTGTATCCCACTAGTTAAGTGGTTTGTTCCACCTGCCTCGGCCTCTGCCTTATCTTTGAGACCATACACTAACTTTGCAAATAAATGAAATATTGGTGAAAGCCTCGACAATATCCCATGGTCCAATTCTATGGTTCTCCTTTCACACCTCCAACCCAAGTTTAGTGACTATGGAGGAAACCAATACAATAAAAACCCCAAGTGATATGGAAGGAAAAGGTTTAAATGCAGGCCAAAAAGAAACCTTGCCATGATAATCGTTGATCTTGAACAAACACATTATTAACCATTCATCAATTGAAGGAATGGTCCATTAAATTTGCAGGGTAAATTTTTATTTTCAAGGAAATGCATTTAAGGTTGGAAGTGGCATGGAGTAGGCCCATAGAAATGGCTATCCAAAATTTATGCATCTTAGAGGAAAATCATGTTTCAACTGAGTAAATGATACAACATTATCTCCTACTCCAACATGTGGATTACGACATATGCCACATCATCATTACACATCATTGATGGACTCACAACATGGCCACACAACCATACCTTATGGAAACCCTTTAATTTATGTCAGGGTAACCATAAGGAAAAAAAATTAAAATATACTATTCATTCATGTTTACAATATATACAAATCTCCCAGCATAAGAAAATAAGGCACAACACACATTTGTTAATCTACACCTCCCCCATATTTTATAGTTTTATGCTATGATTCAACAATATAACATATCCAAACCACTCACATTGTAGCATAGCACCCATCATACACCTCAAAACATATATCTCATACAAGTTTCATATAATTATAACATGGTTCATATTCATAAACCAAAGTTAAAAAAAAAATGTTGGGCCCATAACATTTCAAACCTTTAATATATATGAAAATGTACCATGTCGCATTATCAAACATAGATAGCATTGTTTTGATGAATGGCAAGAAAAAATATATATAGTTGGGTTATTTCGAAGTTGGATTCAACATTATGTCTACCTTAATTTAAACTATTTCAACCATGCTAGAGTTGTACAATGATCCACATATTATTTACAAAGGAATCGTGCGTGGAAATCTATGTAAACAATATTTATGGTCCTCCCCCTTTTGGTCTTGGATAGGAAGAAACAAAAGTTTTCATGATGACAAAAAAAATATTCATGGTCTCGACCAAGCATGATGAAGGAAAAAAAAATTGTAGCATATTACAAAATTTCAAGGATTTTGAAGTGAATGTCAACACCATCTCCACCCAACCATATGCATAGCTATGCTACAAATTTATTGTAGTTTTCCACCCTTGAGCTAGATTTGATTCCTTAACTGTAAGCTTCTCTTAGGATTTTACATATTCAAATCAAGGTAGAGGACATGAAGGACACTCTCCTTCACATATAAAAAAATCAATGCTCAACCTCTCAATTGTTAATTCTATCCTTGTTAACATTCACATTATGGCCAATATGGTCTTACAAAAAAAATGAGAATCCTTCATTGATCTAGTAGTCCCTTAGTCCTTTTTTTTTAGTGACTTAATGTTAAATTAAAATCAACTATTAAAAAAATTATTTTGTCGAGCTAACACTGACGGTATTTTTCCATGTTCAATCTAAGTAATTTCATAAAATCAAAATATTTTTTCTCGAACTCAGAGGGTTCCTTATCACCCCTTATCAGAGATACACTTTCATCACTGTGTGTTGTTTTATTTTATACTCACAAATTCCACCGGTTCACAAGCATGCACATTTTTTTCTCACTTACATATTCCCCCTCCACTAATCAATTTTATCCTCTTATTTACCACATTCCCACTCACAACATGATAATTTTATTATAGGTCCCTATTTAAGTTGCATGGTCAATCAAAAGTATTTATTATCTGTATGTGGTCCTTCTAGAAAATCTCAGTGGCACTCCCATTCCTTACTAACATATTTCCAGTAATTGGGTGGTTCAAATATCAAATAAAAAAACAATCCATTAACTTCATGTAAGATAGGAAACTTATTGAATCCATTTAATAAATCCCCCCTCAAGCATATATATATATGTGTGTGTGTGTGTGTGTGTGTGTGTTCGTTACTCTCTTCCTAAAAATTAGTAATATATATTAAATAACATTAAATATTTACATCAAATGATTTTGTTCAAAATACGCACACTAGAAATTCCAACATTATCAGTCTTAATTAAATATTACAAGATTTGGGGTTTTAAAGGGGTGTTATAATACCCTCCCCCTGAAAAGAACATTACCCTTGGTATTTTATTCATAATAGAAGTTATGTACGACAAAAAAAAATGGTATGCCATTTTCATGGAATCCTCCAATTTCCATGTTTCCTCATTTTCTCAAAAGTGTTTCCGTTGCTCCTTGACTTGCATGATGGTTCAGCTCTACTACGCGATCTCCCTCTTATTGAGTATGCAATAATATTTTTGATGAAAATATCCTTCTATTTCGACCTGAGTCAAATCCCAATAAATAATATGATTATTATAATGCACATATATATTAAGAAAATATACATGGAATACATCATTTATTTTTATGGTGGGATGTAAGGAAATCTTGTAAACTACTAGCCCCGCTCTCTCTAAGATATGAAAGGGTCCAAAATAATGTGGGTCCAAATGATCACATATCCCACTTTCGAAGAAATTTTCTTAGGATGGATATTCAGATACATATGCTCTCCTACTTGAAATTCCTTATGGTTTATGTTTAATATGCATATGTTTTATATTTGTTTTGTGCCACCTTCATATTTTGCTTGATCATTGTCACTACCTCTTCCATTTCATTCAACATGTTTGGTCCAGGTGTAATTCAATCCATTCAATTATCCTAACTGATTGAATATTAAATTTTCTACCATATAATACTTCAAAGTGACATGTTTTTAGTGATTCCTATTAGCCATTGTTATAGTAAAAATGCACAAGAGGTAAATATTCTTTCTACTTCTAGGTATGATGCATAGCATGAATCCTTAACATATCCCCCAACACTTTGTTCACTCCTTCTATCTATTTATGTCTATAAGGACAATAGGTTATATTAAATTCCAATCATGTCCTAGAACCCATGAATCTATAATTGTTTGTGGGTATTTCACTAAAAAATTCATCACAATATCTACTAAATTGTATTTGTAAATCCAAAATATACCTTATGAGGGTTATTTATTCCTTATATTTTTGGGTTTGTTAATTATTTTTTTATGCATGCATTATACAAAATGTTGAAAATAGATAATATACATAAATAAAATCACTCAAAAACATGAGAACACAACATATGACCTAAGAAACCTTTACAGGAGAAGACCTAGTTGGAAGGTGAGGTGGATTTGCTCTTTATTTCTCTTAATGGAATGGATGCAAGTATAAATAAGTGAGAATTCTCTCTCATGGGATTTTAAACTGCATAAAGCCTCTCTATTTTCTATTTATCTACCACTCTTAGCTACATTATACTAATTTATGGAACAAAATGCACTTGAATAAAATGGAACTCCTTTTCCTCCAAGTGGGAAGGTTATAACAAAACTTGATAACCACCTAGGAGTTAAATTTGACCCATTCAACCCTCAATATTAGTTATATTGTAACATCCCTCGTGAAAATTCCATCTAATAAAGTTTAAAATAATCACAAAGGTTGATGGGACACTTATTCCAAGCTGAATGTTGGGAAAAACATCCTAGGGGGTGTTCATTTGGTTTATTATGGATAAGGAAATAGGAAAAGGCCATGGATAAGGCATTAAAGAGGGAAAATATATTTTTGGCACATTTATTTATGAAAATAATGGAAATTAGGAAAAAAGGGATATGAAAGGTCACAGGCTGCATGTGAGGAGGAAAATGAAGGAAAATACTGGAAAATGAAGAAAATAGGGGTTGTTCTATAAAAAGGTTTATGAGGATTAGTTCGTACCTCTTGTCAGTGAAATTTTTTTAGCTCTCTCATTATTATCTCTCTCTCTCTCACTCTTGGACACTTCGAGTTTTTGGAGCACTTTGGCATTGGATCAAGAAAGGAAAGGAAGTAGGAAGAAGGAAGAAGCAGGCAAGGAGGAGCAAGAATCAAGAAGATACATCAAGATTCTTTGCAGGTACTAATTTTCATGTATTATTTCCTTGCTAGATTTGGAATGCATTGTATTGCATGTGGTTCTTTGTTGTCTTGGCATGGGTTTTCCCAGGTGTGATAGTGTATTCAACCTAGCCATTACATTTCTGGATAACCATGGTGCTGTGGAGTTCTCATGTTTTGGTTTAGCTAGATTACCAGATGGATTCGAAGCTAAGTGAGGTGGATATATCAATGGTTATAGAACCAGTTTGTTCGTTTCCTCGTTTTAAGGCCTAGTAATCTAGGTTTGGATTGTGGTAAATATGTAGAGGTGGTGGTTTTCTCTCCATTTCAGGCCTATTAATCTCAGGTTTTTGATTGTAGTAAAGCTTGAAGAGTATGTATTAGTTTAGGGCCTAGTGACCCATGATTTGACTTGTGGGTTGCGGTAAAGCCTGAGGGACTAGGAGACAAGAAAATTCCTCACGGTTTAGGTGGAGAAAATCCAGTGATATCCATGCTTGTGTTGGCCTAGTGATCGGGTGTAGATGACGGTAAAGCCTAGTTTATGATTGATGAGGGTGAGGTGGTTTAGAGTCAAGATTCCATGGTTGTTTTTTTGGTTTGAATCCAACATTAAAGGTTGGAATATGGCATGGGGGTGATTGGATGAAGAGATATTTGGCTCAACCAATCTATGGTCGGGTGGAATGTGTAATTCCAACCTTCGGTTTTTTTTACATTCATTCCTAAGAAGCTCATTCCTTTGGTATTTAATGTATAATTTCACTAATTATTATGTGTATTATTATTATTTTTGTTTTATCTGTTGTATTTCTATTTTTATTATGTTGGTTATAAGCATGTAATTTACCAGTGATGATGTATGGATCTCTCCATGTTTTTTTCTTATAAATGAATGCATAATGTATCTATGGTCAAATATATTGTACTAAAAGTTATGCTGTAACGGAAAAATTCTTCTTAGCGAGTCTTAGATAAGTATGATACCCCTATCTTTAAATATGTTTTTTATACCTATAGATGCAGTGTTTATGACATGTTTGAAAAAATTCATGTCATGGTTAAGAGGGGTCTAGATGATTTCATGATGATGTGATTTCTTCAGTACCTTTTTTTTTAATGTTATTTATCATCTCCTACAGTTTCATGAAGTTCTGGGTAGTGACTTGGGCTCTAGGGCTAAAAAAGTGGCACAAATCCCAGAGTTGCAGGCACAAAGCTAACTTTTTGGGGCCTTGGCCATGACCTTGCCTTGGCATGCCCACGAATAAGGCTAAAAAGGCACAAAAATCAATCTCCCCTTAGGTTTTAGGAGTATGGGAGGTTTTCTTACCTCCTAGAGGTGTTTTTTATGTTGTTTAAGGCTTGTTTGTCAAGTTTCTATGAGTTCCACTTCCTTAAGGTCATCTAGGAGGTTGAATATCATATTAGTAGTCTCTCGTCGCATGTTTACCTTAGTTTCCCAGTTACTTGGGCAGGTGTGGGAATGGGGTGCTACACATATTTTCCATGCGGCTAACCCATTTTCCATGAGTAATGTGGATGAGCTAGCATCCTCTCGAATTATGCTAGTCAATTTCGATAAGTGAAGTTCCTAGAGGAATAAATTTATCATACAAGTTTTGATTTCATAATTTTTTTTACTTTTAGAAATATATCGGTGTGTAAATTATGGAATATAGGTACATAGTAATGTCAAGGCCATAAAACATGGTCATTTAATGCCTCAAAATAGATCCTATTTTTTTCCACCCAAAAAGTTCCAAACTAGGACCACTGGTGAAAATGAACTTGCAGGTTGATACCTCCAAATTTTCCACACTAAAAGTTTGATATAGATGAAAAACAATTTATTGATCCAATATGTATTATAACTCCCCATTTTGGGAGGATTTTGGTCCCCAAAATCTCTTACTAAATTAGGTGAAGAAAAATTCCCTCTACCTTCTCCTTGGAGTACCATTTAGCCTTCCTTGGAAGTTGTACTCTCAACCCAATCTAGAAAAGGTTGTTCTTCACCTATGTTGTATTTTTGGACCTCTTCTAAGAAATTGTTCCTCTTTAAACTATGTATAAACATTTAGTGCTAATTCATCTACACAAGTGAGGATATTTTACTCTTCTTGATCCAACATCGACGGCTCATAGATTTTCATACTTTATACATTCAACAATAAGTAAATGTACATGTATGAGGGTAGAATTGGTCTATAGGGATTATCTCCAAACTTATATAATATCTCAAAGGGACAAAATATTATAGACTTTCTTTTTTTACTAGGATCCTATAGCCTCTCCTTGTTCAACTACAAGCATGCTTTGTCTCCTACCTTGAATGACCTCTCCATTCTATGTTGGTAGTTTATATCATCATAATTTTATTATGACTTATATGATTTATCCTATAATTTAAGATGGAATTTCTTTATCTTATCCACATTTCTTATGCCCTTAGGGCATCCCCTCTAAGATCCTTCCTCACTTCTCCTTGCTACCCATATGCAATATGCAAAGGTGAACGTGGAAAATATCAAAAATAAGTTTCAAATGTGGAATTAGTAATATAAGTATGGAATATTATGGTATAAAAGTGTAGCATACATACTATACTTTCATCCTAAGTATTCAGATGCTTCTAATTGTAACTTGTTACACCATTTTTTGGTCATCTAACCTATTATCATTAGATGGACCGAAGTACACCATGTAAGACCAATTTTACCCTAAGTAAAATTGCTTTCACTATGTAAAATAACTTAATAAACCACATTTATTAGGTTGTTTATGGTCTAAACAAGAAACTCCAAAAGGAAATATTAAATGAACCTATTTTTTTTAATTTTCCTCATGGAATAATTAATTAAACCATAATTTAATTATTATTCCTAGTCATGTTTAACCCAAAAACAAAGAAATTAATTAGATAAACCTTTATCTATCTTATTATTTTCTAGGAATAATTATTTAAATTTTATTTAGATAATATTCCTTGTTAAATATGACCAAATCACCCACAAATAATAAAATAAATCATTATTTATTTAATTATCTTTCAACCACTTCCTTAAATAATTAAATAAATCCTTATTTATTTGATTATCTTCTAACCGCTTCCTTAAAAAGATAAATACATCATTTATTTATTTATTTTTAACTAATTAAGGGATTTGACCCAAGTCAAATACCTTTTCCCTCCAACAAATATAATAAAATATTCCATAAAAAGTGGATCTAGATCTGGTTAACCCATGCACCAAGATCTAGAATGACCAAATATTTTGTTATAAATAGGAGGGTTTTTCCTACCATTCTTCACCTTTTGTTGCCTATTAGATCACTCTGGATCTATACACTTGGTCACCATTTTCTGCCATTTGTTGTGTGAGCTCCCTTTGAGTTCCATTCTTTGTGTGGGTTTTCTACACCAACAAGAGAGAGAAATATTAGATCTGAAGTGCTGAGGACTTCCAAGAACCCATCCCACTGAGGAGAATTGGATACGCCTTCTTGTTTTCTTCCCAGGTGCCCAATTAATATAAAAATTCTTTCAAAAATTGTTCTTGTCTTGTCTATTGGTATATGGAGCAAACCCTTGTTTTTTCTGCTTAATGTCTTTCCATGCATAAATCTGGTTTTTGCAGCTCTTTTATGTTCAACTAACCGCAGATCTGAAGATATTGGCAGCCACTTTTGTTGTTAGGGCTATTAGTTATGCGTAGCTAAAGTGGTCCTTTTTCGTACACTTCAACAAAGGATTCATACTAACAAATGGCGACTCCACACGGGTTTTAAATTACGACCGCTGTCGTTTTTCATATTCCTGCATATCCAGCTACTTCAGACCCTAGGGCTTCTTTTCAGCTGTTTAGTTTTCCTATTTTTATGTTTTTTTTCTCACATAAAACCTAAAACATTAAAATTTCTAACTTCCGTGTGTTTACAGCTATTACGCAATTGGCCTTTGTTATGTTGAAACGACAACTTTTTGAAAATACCGCGAGACAGCCGAACGGGAGGGGCTGGCTTGCCGACCCAAAACATATTGACATAACGGACCTCCGGTGTGCCTCCTTCTCTTTTCTGCCTTTGCTGTGAAAACGAGTCCGCTTTAAACACGCACACATTTTTAACGATTTTAAGGTTCTTTGGAAACACGCCAGGGATTTTCGACCTGTTGTTTCAGCCCGCTTTGACCTAGTTTTCATCTGTTTTAGCTCATCTAAGTGGGAACCTAGCCCCCTAGGGCTTCAGTACCCTCCTTTTTATTGAAGGTTGCGTTATTTAAATGTCTTGTTTTTAAATTTGACCTTCCCTTTCGAATCTTAAACCTCATCTTGCGATCATCGATAACCTCTCTTCCTTTCAAATCACCTCTTGTTGTTTTGTTTGGACCTCTCTTTAGGACCTCCTCCCTGTCCTTTCCGTTTTTTGCTGATTTCCTCCCTTTTTCCAGCCACCTTGCCTCTGTCTCTTGGCTGTGATCTGCACCTCTTTTCAGCAGCCTTATCCTCTAGATCCCTGTCCCTTTTTGACCTTAGATCTATTGGCCTCTTGTCCATGTGTTTTGCCTAGATTTTTTCCCTTTTTTAGCTGAGTTTTGAGAGACCCGCCTTCTTGGGTTAGATAGATGCACAAGTAACTGTTAATTTTCTGTTATTTCAGCATTATATATTGTTCTCTGTGATTTATTTTCGATTCACAATACACTTTTTCTTGCTCTAGAATCAAGAAGAAATTTTAAAAATTAGAAATTAGATATCCTCACAACGGCCCTAAGTAAGATCAAAAACGCACCAGTTAACACACGCACAACAAAAGAATATAAAAATCAATTGTCTTGCGCCTGCACGCCATTCTCCAGCAGTTAATCGCACTGTTTCGCTTGTCGGTTCCTTCCTTCCGTCATTGCGCCCAAAGGCGCCTTTCTCAGACTTCTTGGCCTTCTTTCGGTTTCCCGGTCGATCGCTGTCCGCCCCGCCGTGTCGAGCCGGGTCCCCCTCACAGTCCACTGCGGCTCCTCTCTGATTCTCGGGTTCTCCGGCCACACCCTCCTGATTTTCTCCCCCTGTCACCTTCACCATGTCTGGTCCAGGGCCTAACGCTGGTGGTGCTCCAGGCCCTAATGCCAGACCTGCCACTAGCGGAACCGCCACAGGAACTACCTCGGCCACACCCTTGCTTCCGTACATTGCAGGCCTCAGCCTCCCCGATTTCAATCATTTGATCAACGACCCTATCCACCACGATGTTGGTTGGCCTACTATGCAAACCAAGCTCCCCTCCGACATCCCTAAGTTCGAAGGCCTTGCTGGAGAAGATCCAACCAATCATGTCCGATCTTTCCACATGTGGTGTTCCTCCAATTCCATTACCGATGACTCCATCCGTCTTCGTTTCTTCCAACGCACGCTTACCGGCGAAGCTTCTAAATGGTATGTTGAACAAGCCACCTCTTTCCATACCACCTTTGCGACCCTTGCCAGGCGCACATCTTATTTCAGCTCCCTCTCGTACGATGCGTGCCGGACTCTTGGCTTCATTCAAACAGAGAAACCTCTTCGACACCTTGCCTGCTTCCTGCCGGGGCTGGCCGAAGATACGGAGCTTTGTGGGTCCCCCGCCCGAATCGGGTTTACGCCAGGCGGTTCCATCGCACCCTCTTGGCTCTGTCGGAAGGGTCTCGCCTCTCACTTTCCTCAAACCGGAAAAGTCGCCCTCCAAATAGCCTTGAAATATGACCTGATCTACGCTCAGTCTGGTTATGTTTATACCATCCTTCCTGACCTCCCCAGGCCCGGTGGCGCTAACGCCCCGGGGGCATCTCATTCCGCCGACGGTATCGTTGGAGCCCTTTCTCATCCGTATGCTCAACCTCCTATGGGCTATGGTCTCCCTCAGGGAGGGGCCAGCACCTCTAGCACTCTTCCCCTTCCCGGTAGCATGTATCCAGGATACGGCATGCCTCCTCCTTTTGCCCAACCTCCTTCTTACCTCAATGTTGCCCAACAACATTTCCCCCGCTGTCGAGCACGGTGCGCCAGCTCCTCCGACATATGCTTACGTCACCTACATCGCACTCCTCCCAAACTCGCAACGAGCACTGCAACCCCCTCCCGAACGGGCGGCCCCGCCGCGAGGGCGCGGCCACGTCCCCCTTCTTCTCAAAGAAGCGGAGGGCGTAACCGACCAATCTGCCCTGGTGCCCGCAGAACCAATCTGGTGTTGACCCTATGCCCTTGACAACAACACTTTTCATTAGCCAGGATGGGCCGCTTTGCACAAATAAGCCTTGTTCGTGTTGCAGTGTTTATGGTCATTACACCCATGATTGTCCCCCCTTACCCCAGATGCGGCAGATGTGGGAGTCTCAAGCCACATTGCGCGGAAAACACGCCTCCCCTCATGCTCCTCCTAATGTGGCCACTACCCAACCAGTTGTGTTTACTGATCCTTTCCCTCAGCAAGGATTCGTGGCTACCCAACCGCCTGACATCCAGGTCGCCACTCCCCCTTCCCTTTCTGGTTCCTCTAATTACCAGATCCTTATGATGCACTCTGATCCTTCCCCGACCGTCGACCTTCACCTTCAAACTCGGTCTCGCCAGTACCCCAAGCTTCCTGTCCAGTCTGCCCCCGAGCCTCCTTCTTTAGGTTCTACAGAGCCTCTTTCGACATCCAGTGGCCCCTTACATATCCCTCAACCCAAATTTGAGGTTCATACCAAGATTCCTAAGGGACCCCTATGTCAAAACGCTGCTTCCGGTCGAGCTGCTCATTCGTATAGTATAGTAGATGATTTGGCGCAATCTCCTGCTGCCATTTCCACACTGGAACTCCTCCAGTCATGCCCTTCCCAAAAGAAGGCTCTACTATCTGTCGTGGGCACTGTAGATCCTGTTGATGACCAAATGATTGTTTTCGACACCACTCAATCGGACCATCCCCTTCTTCCTGCTTCCGTCGCCTTCCAAATCCCAGTCAAAATCTGGAACGCCAACGTTTCACGGTGCATAATTGATGAGGGGGCATCCACTTGTGTGATGTTCGCTTCGGTTTGGAAGCAACTCGGATCCCCTGAGCTGGCCCCTTCCATGATCACCCTTTGAGCATGGGACGGCCACGCCTCCCAGCCCATTGGCCTTTTCCGTAATTGTCCTATCACCCTCGCCGTGAGAAGCTGACTTCTTGACGTGAGTGTTAGGCATGCCCTAATTAACATTCTATTGGGCGAAGCCCACCTATGCTATATACTGCTATCATCACGGCAGTTTTCCATAAGATACCTTCTGTAATGGAAAGATAATTGTTTGGTCAATTTAGTGTATCCTAAATTGCTGCATTTAATTTGTCAATCCGGGAATCGTAAGCTGATGAAGTGCGGCGCACTATATGTGCAAGATAACCTATTTCTTAACTTTTGTCGTTTTTGGTCTTTCTAAGGTAAAATGGAAATTCTAAAATGAAAAAAACAAGTTTGGTTATATTTGTTCAAGGAAGTGATATCCCCTATAATGATTTACCAGTCTTGAAACTTTAAAAGCAAATTGAAAATTACAATGACAAGACTTGAAAGAAAGTAAAAGTGTACTGCTGAAATGAAAAGGTGCTGCTAATCTAATGAATCAAAACAGTAAACTAGTGAACATGAAAACCAAACTATTCTTGCTGCCAACTAAACACAAAATAAACTATGCTTATGGAAATTCAAAATTGCAACAAAATAAATCTAAATCAGATTACATCAATTCATTTTCTGACCCTTCATCATTAGACCAGCTATGACTTTCGGAAGTAATCATAAACAACTTGTGTAACTGATATTTAATTTGCAGGAAGTAAACTAATACTAAACCATACACCCATGATTCAATCCCTCACCATCAGTCTAGCTGTGGCTTTCGGAGGCAACTGAAGATGTCATACATGATTTAATATATCTAAATTTGCAGAAAAGAAACTAATACTAAACTACACATTTCATAATGCAGTCCCTCACCATCAGTCCAGCTGTGGCTTTCGGAGGCAACTGAAGACGCTATGAGCAGCTTAATATGTCTAAATTTAACTACTGAATCAGATAAGCAAAACTGAAATGTACAAAGCAAGACTGAAGTTAAACAAAAGCTATGAAAAGCAAACTAGCAACAGAACAATGTTAGTTTC